>CAMRHE010001091.1:0-27500 GCA_947044405.1 Leptodactylus fallax
CATCACTGTATATATAACACCCCTGTATGTATAGCCCTTTGGCATGTAGAGAGGGGCTGCATATAGGGCCTTCCAGTATGTATAGCACCCCAGCAGGTAGGCCGGAGAGCAACACCTGTACACCTACCTTGTATATAGCACAGACTAAGAGTGAGTGGGGTGAGACCTTCATTTACCACCATGCAGCATGGCAGGACAACGCCTACATGTAGAGGAACATTCTATTTTTACGACAACGGGTGATTCTTAGATGTAGATTACAATTGGTCCTTTAACATGGTCAATGCTATTTCCCCTTAGTCTCTGAGACTTTGTTCTGAACCTTCCTAGATATTTCCATTATATTTGATGAAAGAACAGTCCATGAAAATGGCCGACAACTTGATGGCGCCAAAGAGATCCTATTGCGACTATATAGCAAGCGAGAAATTCTGCCCATAAGTCTAAGGGATATTTAAAGGAAGGTTCCTGGAGAAGCGGAGGCGGGGGTGCAGGCTCCGGGCAGGACCTCCCGCCGGTGATCCCCTGTATCATCCCATCACCTACTAAGTATAACACTGTATTGATTGTCAATAAACTCCTCCTGGTCATATAACACATCTAGAATCGTGAATTGTCAAAATGTGAGTCAGGAACAAATTCATCTCAACTGCTGAGAAGCCCAGAAAATTCTAGAGCTGTCTAAAAATAATGAATAGTCTTTGTGGACGTTCTCTGTCCTTAAAGGTAAATCTTATATAGTCTCTGAACATCAGATGAGTCTCAACCTATCATTGTCACATGGCTTAAGAATATTAAGTACATACATCCACATTGGATAAACCTGTCACATTGGAAATGCAATGTAACCTTCCAGTAGCATGTTATAGAGCAGGAGGAGCAGATTGTACATAGTGTCCTATCTACAGGTTATAGAGCAGATTGTACATAGTGTCCTATCTACAGGTTATATAGCAGATTGTACACAGTGTCCTATCTACAGGTTATAGAGCAGATTGTACATAGTGTCCTATCTACAGGTTATAGAGCAGATTGTACATAGTGTCCTATCTACAGGTTATAGAGCAGATTGTACATAGTGTCCTATCTACAGGTTATAGAGCAGATTGTACACAGTGTCCTATCTACAGGTTATAGAGCAGATTGTACATAGTGTCCTATCTACAGGTTATAGAGCAGATTGTACATAGTGTCCTATCTACAGGTTATAGGGCAGATTGTACATAGTGTCCTATCTACAGGTTATAGAGCAGATTGTACATAGTGTCCTATCTACAGGTTATAGAGCAGATTGTACATAGTGTCCTATCTACAGGTTATAGAGCAGATTGTACATAGTGTCCTATCTACAGGTTATAGAGCAGGAGGAGCAGATTGTACATAGTGTCCTATCTACAGGTTATAGAGCAGATTGTACATAGTGTCCTATCTACAGGTTATAGAGCAGATTGTACATAGTGTCCTATCTACAGGTTATAGGGCAGATTGTACATAGTGTCCTATCTACAGGTTATAGAGCAGATTGTACATAGTGTCCTATCTACAGGTTATAGAGCAGATTGTACATAGTGTCCTATCTACAGGTTATAGAGCAGGAGGAGCAGATTGTACATAGTGTCCTATCTACAGGTTATAGAGCAGATTGTACATAGTGTCCTATCTACAGGTTATAGAGCAGATTGTACATAGTGTCCTATCTACAGGTTATAGGGCAGATTGTACATAGTGTCCTATCTACAGGTTATAGAGCAGATTGTACATAGTGTCCTATCTACAGGTTATAGAGCAGATTGTACATAGTGTCCTATCTACAGGTTATAGAGCAGGAGGAGCAGATTGTACATAGTGTCCTATCTACAGGTTATAGAGCCGGTACATAGTGTCCTATCTACAGGTTATAGAGCAGAGTACATAGTGTCCCATCCACAGGTTATAGAGCGGATTGTACATAGTGTCCTATCACAGGTTATAGAGCAGATTGTACATAGTGTCCTATCTACAGGTTATAGAGCAGATTGTACATAGTGTCCATCTACAGGTTATAGAGCAGGAGGAGCAGATTGTACGTAGTGTCCTATCTACAGGTTATAGAGCAGGAGGAGCAGATTGTACATAGTGTCCTATCTACAGGTTATAGAGCAGATTGTACATAGTGTCCTATCTACAGGTTATAGAGCAGGAGGAGCAGATTGTACATAGTGTCCTATCTACAGGTTATAGAGCAGATTGTACATAGTGTCCTATCTACAGGTTATAGAGCAGATTGTACATAGTGTCCTATCTACAGGTTATAGAGCAGATTGTACATAGTGTCCTATCTACAGGTTATAGGGCAGATTGTACATAGTGTCCTATCTACAGGTTATAGAGCAGATTGTACATAGTGTCCTATCTACAGGTTATAGAGCAGATTGTACATAGTGTCCTATCTACAGGTTATAGAGCAGGAGGAGCAGATTGTACATAGTGTCCTATCTACAGGTTATAGAGCAGATTGTACATAGTGTCCTATCTACAGGTTATAGAGCAGATTGTACATAGTGTCCTATCTACAGGTTATAGGGCAGATTGTACATAGTGTCCTATCTACAGGTTATAGAGCAGATTGTACATAGTGTCCTATCTACAGGTTATAGAGCAGATTGTACATAGTGTCCTATCTACAGGTTATAGAGCAGGAGGAGCAGATTGTACATAGTGTCCTATCTACAGGTTATAGAGCGGATTGTACATAGTGTCCTATCTACAGGTTATAGAGCAGATTGTACATAGTGTCCTATCTACAGGTTATAGAGCGGATTGTACATAGTGTCCTATCTACAGGTTATAGAGCAGATTGTACATAGTGTCCTATCTACAGGTTATAGAGCAGATTGTACATAGTGTCCTATCTACAGGTTATAGAGCAGGAGGAGCAGATTGTACGTAGTGTCCTATCTACAGGTTATAGAGCAGGAGGAGCAGATTGTACATAGTGTCCTATCTACAGGTTATAGAGCAGATTGTACATAGTGTCCTATCTACAGGTTATAGAGCAGATTGTACATAGTGTC
Source organism: Leptodactylus fallax (assembly GCA_947044405.1). Lineage (NCBI taxonomy): Eukaryota > Metazoa > Chordata > Amphibia > Anura > Leptodactylidae > Leptodactylus > Leptodactylus fallax. Next base: position 3,054 of record CAMRHE010001091.1, read on the forward strand.
CTATCTACAGGTTATAGAGCAGATTGTACACAGTGTCCTATCTACAGGTTATAGAGCAGATTGTACATAGTGTCCTATCTACAGGTTATAGAGCAGATTATACATAGTGTCCTATCTACAGGTTATAGAGCAGATTGTACATAGTGTCCTATCTACAGGTTATAGAGCGGATTGTACATAGTGTTCTATCTACAGGTTATAGAGCAGGAGGAGCAGATTGTACATAGTGTCCTATCTACAGGTTATAGAGCGGATTGTACATAGTGTCCTATCTACAGGTTATAGAGCAGATTGTACATATTGTCCTATCTACAGGTTATAGAGCAGATTGTACATAGTGTCCTATCTACAGGTTATAGAGCAGATTGTACATAGCGTCCTATCTACAGGTTATAGAGCGGATTGTACATAGTGTCCTATCTACAGGTTATAGAGCAGATTGTACATAATGTCCTATCTACAGGTTATAGAGCAGATTGTACATAGTGTCCTATCTACAGGTTATAGAGCAGATTGTACATAGTGTCCTATCTACAGGTTATAGAGCAGATTGTACACAGTGTCCTATCTACAGGTTATAGAGCAGATTGTACATAGTGTCCTATCTACAGGTTATAGAGCAGATTGTACATAGTGTCCTATCTACAGGTTATAGAGCAGATTGTACATAGTGTCCTATCTACAGGTTATAGAGCAGATTGTACATAGTGTCCTATCTACAGGTTATAGAGCAGATTGTACATAGTGTCCTATCTACAGGTTATAGAGCAGATTGTACATAGTGTCCTATCTACAGGTTATAGAGCAGGAGGAGCAGATTGTACATAGTGTCCTAGCTACAGGTTATAGAGCAGATTGTACACAGTGTCCTATCTACAGGTTATAGAGCAGATTGTACACAGTGTCCTATCTACAGGTTATAGAGCAGATTGTACACAGTGTCCTATCTACAGGTTATAGAGCAGATTGTACATAGTGTCCTATCTACAGGTTATAGAGCAGATTGTACATAGTGTCCTATCTACAGGTTATAGAGCAAATTGTACATGGTGTCCTATCTACAGGTTATAGAGCAGATTGTACATAGTGTCCTATCTACAGGTTATAGAGCAGATTGAACATAGTGTCCTATCTACAGGTTATAGAGCAGATTGTACATAGTGTCCTATCTACAGGTTATAGAGCGGATTGTACATAGTGTTCTATCTACAGGTTATAGAGCAGATTGAACATAGTGTCCTATCTACAGGTTATAGAGCAGATTGTACATAGTGTCCTATCTACAGGTTATAGAGCAGATTGTACATAGTGTCCTATCTACAGGTTATAGAGCAGATTGTACATAGTGTCCTATCTACAGGTTATAGAGCAGGAGGAGCAGATTGTACATAGTGTCCTATCTACAGGTTATAGAGCAGATTGTACATAGTGTCCTATCTACAGGTTATAGAGCAGATTGTACTCAGTGTCCTATCTACAGGTTATAGAGCAGGAGGAGCAGATTGTACATAGTGTCCTATCTACAGGTTATAGAGCAGATTGTACACAGTGTCCTATCTACAGGTTATAGAGCAGATTGTACATAGTGTCCTATCTACAGGTTATAGAGCAGATTGTACATAGTGTCCTATCTACAGGTTATAGAGCAAATTGTACATGGTGTCCTATCTACAGGTTATAGAGCAGATTGTACATAGTGTCCTATCTACAGGTTATAGAGCAGATTGAACATAGTGTCCTATCTACAGGTTATAGAGCAGATTGTACATAGTGTCCTATCTACAGGTTATAGAGCGGATTGTACATAGTGTTCTATCTACAGGTTATAGAGCAGATTGAACATAGTGTCCTATCTACAGGTTATAGAGCAGATTGTACATAGTGTCCTATCTACAGGTTATAGAGCAGATTGTACATAGTGTCCTATCTACAGGTTATAGAGCAGATTGTACATAGTGTCCTATCTACAGGTTATAGAGCAGATTGTACATAGTGTCCTATCTACAGGTTATAGAGCAGGAGGAGCAGATTGTACATAGTGTCCTATCTACAGGTTATAGAGCAGATTGTACATAGTGTCCTATCTTCTCCTCTTGCTCTATATGTTGCATGCAGACTGGACACCATATTCAATGTGACAGGTTCCTTTTAAATTCTTTATCTGAAATTCATGCATTCTGGTCTTGTGTGACAACATCTCTAGAAAACCTGGTCTGATCTCTTGCCATATCCGGATCACAGTCAGGACATTTCTGAGCAGAGTCCTCCTCCAATCGGTTGTATACTGATTGATCAATCTCTGACCTTTCATTAGAACAATTTATAATATTTCGCGTATTCCCTGACCAAACATATGCCTCTCCCAAGGTGTCTTGAGGAGGTTGAGTCCACAGTCTTGTTGCTTTCTCATCTTCGCGCACTGACCTTTGATATGGAGTAGGAATGACCTGATCCACCATCATCACTGCTTGTTTTGTACAAGGAGTTCTCCTGTATTTGTCTACTATGTTTATAATACCATCTACACATCTTTCCTTAGATGCCGCTATCCGTGTGGCACAGTCCAGAAATGTAAATTTATTTACTAGCGCCTTCAACATGGCTGGTGGAACACTTGGATCCTTTATTCCTAATACCAACCGATAAGCCTGCTCGAATTTCCTTGAAAATTCCCAGGGGTCATCCTGTGGAGTCACTTTAAGGTCTTCCAATATATCAATTCCAAAATCATCTTCCCCAGTGACTAGGATAGCAAGGGCTTTGAGACGATCTTGTCTATCACCCCAGTGTGATTCACTGGACCAAAACTGAGGTCCACCTGCTGGTCTAGCAACAGGAGATGCTAAACGCACAGACATCTGAGATGGCAACCACAACTTCATCATCAAGCAGGATTCCCGGGGACCCAAGTTATGCTGGGCGCATTCATCTTCAAAAAGAGACATGTTTGTGAAGAAGTCCTTCATGGGGTCATATTTTGTGAAGTTTGGTAGTAGTTGTACTAGTGAATTAGTTATGTTTTGTTTACATGGAGTTTCCCCCTCCTGGAGGTCGGACCTCTGCTGGATGTAAGCTGTTGTCTTTAGTGCATGACTATTGCTCTTACTACTCCCTGGCTCTTCATTGTCATCATGGTAAACATCAGACTCGTAAGAAGGGACATAGGCCTCATGAGGAAGTTGCTTCCCTTTTGCCGCCACTGATGCAGACCCTGAGGATGATGATAATAAATACTCGATCATTTTGCCTCTTCTCTCATAATTGTTCTCTAGGAGTTTCTGTTTGGACTTACTGAGGCCACAGCTCTCACATTGGCCTTCATGAGAGGATTCTCCATCTGCAGATCTGGAATTAGCTTCTCGTCCTTTGACCTCATTCTGAAACACGGTCAACATTTTCATGGCATTGGACATTATTTTGGCATTGGACTTAGGAAAGCAGGTTCTATGAGCTTCTAGTCTTTCATTGGCTGCCTCACATTGTTCCCACAGAGAGCTCCAGACTTTATGTAAAGTTTCTCCTTTAGGGACATTAAAGGTTAATTTACTCTCATTTGCATGATGATAAATGATCTCCATACTCACAGAATGGTTGGTCCTCCAGGTAATTGAGTAACACACCAGGACTTGTTGGTCCTCCAGGTAATTGAGCAACACACCAGGACTTGTTGGTCCTCCAGGTAATTGAGCAACACCCCAGGACTTGTTGGTCCTCCAGGTAATTGAGTAATACACCAGAACCTTCTTGATGGCTTCACCGACTTGTCCAAAGCACATGAGAGGATGATGAAGTCCTCACAACCAATAAGAGAGGACCCTTCAATAAACCATGAGTATTTTCCTTCAGAATAAATGGAAGAACCTCCAGAAGATACAAATCCAACCACCACAGAAGCTTCAGTGTAGCTATGGAGGACATTCGGCTGAACAGATGCAGGACTCTAAAGGTTCTAGTACCAGATGATACACCTGCTGATATACCTGGATATTTATATTACTAGTGACTAAGACAAAGAGCTACGCACAAAGATAAAATGAAGGCAATTAAGATTCTATGATAATACAAGTGTTTATTGGCTGCCAATTTGGCAGCCCAAGCATAGGCACGAGGCATAGGAAGTGCGAGGATCTGTAGAAACCTGTACACATATGATAGGTATACCGTCACATACTGACTTCTAGAGGGCGCTCCTCTGATGGAAGGAGCCAAATATACAAAGGTCATAAGAGAAGCAGATAGATAGCAAGCAGAGATCTTGAAAATGATGAATGACAAAGTTATCAGAAATCTCTATTCACACTCCTATGGATAGACTGATCTGAGGCCTCCTTAACTACACGTCTTGTTTGTCTGATCTTCTACCCGGTATACATAGGACGGTGCCAATATTTAATGTATTATAATCCAGTGAGTCACCTATAGGAATAATCACAATGTAAGGAGAGGCACATTGTACGTCAATGTGAGTGTATACACCGCTGTATATAACTAGATGAGTAACATGTCCAGGCCTGGAGAAATTATCTTCAGTCTCCAGTCCTAACACTACACTAATCCCCAGAACCCCCCACACTGTATTATCTGTGTATTATCTCCTATCTCTCTCCTGTCCTAACACTACACTAATCCCCAGAACCCCCCACACTGTATTATCTGTGTATTATCTCCTATCTCTTTCCAGTCCTAACACTACACTAATCCCCAGAACCCCCCACACTGTATTATCTGTGTATTATCTCCTATCTCTCCTGTCCTAACACTACACTAATCCCCAGAACCCCCCCACTGTATTATCTGTGTATTATCTCCAATCTCTCTCCAGTCCTAACACTACACTAATCCCCAGAACCCTCCACACTGTATTATCTGTGTATTATCTCCTATCTCTCTCCAGTCCTAACACTATACTAATCCCCAGAACCCCCCACACTGTATTATCTGTGTATTATCTCCTATCTCTCTCTCTGGTCCTAACACTACACTAATCCCCAGAACCCCCCACACTGTATTATCTGTGTATTATCTCCTATCTCTCTCCTGTCCTAACACTACACTAATCCCCAGAACCCCCCACACTGTATTATCTGTGTATTATCTCCTATCTCTCTCTCCGGTCCTAACACTACACTAATCCCCAGAACCCTCCACACTGTATTATCTGTGTATTATCTCCTATCTTTCTCCTGTCCTAACACTACACTAATCCCCAGAACCCCCCACACTGTATTATTTGTGTATTATCTCCTATCTCTCTCCTGTCCTAACACTACACTAATCCCCAGAACCCCCCACACTGTATTATCTGTGTATTATCTCCTATCTCTCTCTCCGGTCCTAACACTACACTAATCCCCAGAACCCTCCACATTGTATTATCTGTGTATTATCTACTATCTCTCTCTATTCCTAACACTACACTAATCCGCAGAACCCCCCACACTGTATTATCTGTGTATTATCTCCTATCTCTCTCCAGTCCTAACACTGCACTAATCCCCAGAACCCCCCACACTGTATTATCTGTGTATTATCTCCTATCTCTCTCTCCTGTCCTAACACTACACTAATCCCCAGAACCCCCCCACACTGTATTATCTGTGTATTATCTCCTATCTCTCTCTAGTCCTAACACTACACTAATCCCCAGAGCCCCCACACTGTATTATCTGTGTATTATCTCCTATCTCTCTCCAGTCCTAACACTGCACTAATCCCCAGAACCCCCCACACTGTATTATCTGTGTATTATCTCCTATCTCTCTCTCCTGTCCTAACACTACACTAATCCCCAGAACCCCCCACACTGTATTATTTGTGTATTATCTCCTACCTCTCTCCAGTCCTAACACTACACTAATCCCCAGAACCCCCACTCTATATTATCTGTGTATTATCTCCTATCTCTCTCCTGTCCTAACACTACACTAATCCCCAGAACCCCCCACACTGTATTATCTGTGTATTATCTCCTATCTCTCTCATGTCCTAACACTACACTAATACCCAGAACCCCCCACACTGTATTATCTGTGTATTATCTCCTATCTCTCTCCTGTCCTAACACTACACTAATCCCAGAACCCCCCACACTGTATTATCTGTGTATTATCTCCTATCTCCTGTCCTAACACTACACTAATCCCCAGAACCCCCCACAGTGTATTATATGTGTATTATCTCCTATCTCTCTCTACGGTCCTAACACTACACTAATCCCCAGAACCCTCCACACTGTATTATCTGTGTATTATCTCCTATCTTTCTCCTGTCCTAACACTACACTAATCCCCAGAACCCCCCACACTGTATTATCTGTGTATTATCTCCTATCGCTCTCCAGTCCTAACACTACACTAATCCCCAGAACCCCCCACACTGTATTATCTGTGTATTATCTCCTATCTCTCTCTAGTCCTAACACTACACTAATCCCCAGAGCCCCCACACTGTATTATCTGTGTATTATCTCCTATCTCTCTCCAGTCCTAACACTGCACTAATCCCCAGAACCCCCCACACTGTATTATCTGTATATTATCTCCTATCTCTCTCTCCAGTCCTAACACTACACTAATCCCCAGAACCCCCACTCTGTATTATCTGTGTATTATCTCCTATCTCTCTCCTGTCCTAACACTACACTAATCCCCAGAACCCCCCACACTGTATTATCTGTGTATTGTCTCCTATCTCTCTCATGTCCTAACACTACACTAATCCCCAGAACCCCCCACACTGTATTAGCTGTGTATTATATCCTATCACTCTCTAGTCCTAACACTACACTAATCCCCAGAGACCCCACACTGTATTATCTGTGTATTATCTCCTCTCTCTCTCCTGTCCTAACACTACACTAATCCCCAGAACCCCCCACCCTGTACTATCTGTGTATTATCTCCTATCTCTCTCCTGTCCTAACACTACACTAATCCCCAGAACCCCCCACACTGTATTATCTGTGTATTATCTCCTATCTCTCTCCAGTCCTGACACTACACTAATCCCCAGAACCCCCCACACTGTAGTATCTGTGTATTATCTCCTATCTCTCTCCTGTCCTAACACTACACTAATCCCCAGAACCCCCCACACTGTATTATCTGTGTATTATCTCCTATCTCTCTCCGGTCCTAACACTACACTAATCCCCAGAACCCCCCACACTGTATTATCTGTGTATTATCTCCTATCTCTCTCCGATCCTGACACTACACTAATCCCCAGAACCCCCCACACTGTATTATCTGTGTATTATCTCCTATCTCTCTCCAGTCCTAACACTGCACTAATCCCCAGAACCCCCCACGCTGTATTATCTGTGTATTATCTCCTATCTCTCTCCAGTCCTGACACTACACTAATCCCCAGAACCCCCCACACTGTATTATCTGTGTATTATCTCCTATCTCTCTCCTGTCCTAACACTACACTAATCCCCAGAACCCCCCACACTGTATTATCTGTGTATTATCTCCTATCTCTCTCCAGTCCTAACACTACACTAATCCCCAGAACCCCCCACACTGTATTATCTGTGTATTATCTCCTATCTCTCTCCAGTTCTAACACTACACTCATCCCCAGAACCCCCCACACTGTATTATCTGTGTATTATCTCCTATCTCTCTCCAGTCCTAACACTACACTAATCCCCAGAACCCCCCACACTGTATTATCTGTGTATTATATCCTATCTCTCTCCAGTCCTGACACTACAATAATCCCCTGAACCCCCCACACTGTATTATCTGTGTATTATCTCCTATCTCTCTCTCCTGTCCTAACACTACACTAATCCCCAGAACCCCCCACACTGTATTATCTGTGTATTATCTCCTATCTCTCTCTAGTCCTAACACTACACTAATCCCCAGAGCCCCCACACTGTATTATCTGTGTATTATCTCCTATCTCTCTCCAGTCCTAACACTGCACTAATCCCCAGAACCCCCCACACTGTATTATCTGTGTATTATCTCCTATCTCTCTCTCCTGTCCTAACACTACACTAATCCCCAGAACCCCCCACACTATATTATTTGTGTATTATCTCCTACCTCTCTCCAGTCCTAACACTACACTAATCCCCAGAACCCCCACTCTGTATTATCTGTGTATTATCTCCTATCTCTCTCCTGTCCTAACACTACACTAATCCCCAGAACCCCCCACACTGTATTATCTGTGTATTATCTCCTATCTCTCTCATGTCCTAACACTACACTAATACCCAGAACCCCCCACACTGTATTATCTGTGTATTATCTCCTATCTCTCTCCTGTCCCAACACTACACTAATCCCAGAACCCCCCACACTGTATTATCTGTGTATTATCTCCTATCTCCTGTCCTAACACTACACTAATCCCCAGAACCCCCCACACTGTATTATCTGTGTATTATCTACTATCTCTCTCTATTCCTAACACTACACTAATCCCCAGAACCCCCCACACTGTATTATCTGTGTATTATCTCCTATTTCTCTCTAGTCCTAACACTACAGTAATCCCCAGAACCCCCCACACTGTATTATCTGTGTATTATCTCCTATCGCTCTCCAGTTCTAACACTACACTAATCCCCAGAACCCCCACACTGTATTATCTGTGTATTATCTTCTATCTCTCTCTAGTCCTAACACTACACTAATCCCCAGAGCCCCCACACTGTATTATCTGTGTATTATCTCCTATCTCTCTCCAGTCCTAACACTGCACTAATCCCCAGAACCCCCCACACTGTATTATCTGTATATTATCTCCTATCTCTCTCTCCAGTCCTAACACTACACTAATCCCCAGAACCCCCACTCTGTATTATCTGTGTATTATCTCCTATCTCTCTCCTGTCCTAACACTACACTAATCCCCAGAACCCCCCACACTGTATTATCTGTGTATTATCTCCTATCTCTCTCATGTCCTAACACTACACTAATCCCCAGAACCCCCCACACTGTATTAGCTGTGTATTATCTCCTATCACTCTCTAGTCCTAACACTACACTAATCCCCAGAGACCCCACACTGTATTATCTGTGTATTACCTCCTCTCTCTCTCCAGTCCTAACACTTCACTAATCCCCAGAACCCCCCACACTGTATTATCTGTGTATTATCTCCTATCTCTCTCCTGTCCTAACACTACACTAATCCCCAGAACCCCCCACCCTGTACTATCTGTGTATTATCTCCTATCTCTCTCCTGTCCTAACACTACACTAATCCCCAGAACCCCCCACACTGTATTATCTGTGTATTATCTCCTATCTCTCTCCAGTCCTGACACTACACTAATCCCCAGAACCCCCCACACTGTAGTATCTGTGTATTATCTCCTATCTCTCTCCTGTCCTAACACTACACTAATCCCCAGAACCCCCCACACTGTATTATCTGTGTATTATCTCCTATCTCTCTCCGGTCCTAACACTACACTAATCCCCAGAACCCCCCACACTGTATTATCTGTGTATTATCTCCTATCTCTCTCCGGTCCTGACACTACACTAATCCCCAGAACCCCCCACACTGTATTATCTGTGTATTATCTCCTATCTCTCTCCAGTCCTAACACTGCACTAATCCCCAGAACCCCCCACACTGTATTATCTGTGTATTATCTCCTATCTCTCTCCAGTCCTGACACTACACTAATCCCCAGAACCCTCCACACTGTATTATCTGTGTATTATCTCCTATCTCTCTCCTGTCCTAACACTACACTAATCCCAGAACCCCCCACACTGTATTATCTGTGTATTATCTCCTATCTCTCTCCTGTCCTAACACTACACTAATCCCCAGAACCCCCCACGCTGTATTATCTGTGTATTATCTCCTATCTCTCTCCAGTCCTGACACTACACTAATCCCCAGAACCCCCCACACTGTATTATCTGTGTATTATCTCCTATCTCTCTCCTGTCCTAACACTACACTAATCCCCAGAACCCCCCACACTGTATTATCTGTGTATTATCTCCTATCTCTCTCCTGTCCTAACACTACACTAATCCCCAGAACCCCCCACACTGTATTATCTGTGTATTATCTCCTATCTCTCTCCAGTCCTAACACTACACTCATCCCCAGAACCCCCCACACTGTATTATCTGTGTATTATCTCCTATCTCTCTCCAGTCCTAACACTACACTAATCCCCAGAACCCCCCACACTGTATTATCTGTGTATTATATCCTATCTCTCTCCAGTCCTGACACTACACTAATCCCCTGAACCCCCCACACTGTATTATCTGTGTATTATCTCCTATCTCTCTCCAGTCCTAACACTGCACTAATCCCCAGAACCCCCCACACTGTATTATCTGTGTATTATCTACTATCTCTCTCCTGTCCTAACACTACACTAATCCCCAGAACCCCCCACCCTGTACTATCTGTGTATTATCTCCTATCTCTCTCCTGTCCTAACACTACACTAATCCCCAGAACCCCCCACACTGTATTATGTGTGTATTATCTACTATCTCTCTCCTGTCCTAACACTACACTAATCCCCAGAACCCCCCACCCTGTACTATCTGTGTATTATCTCCTATCTCTCTCCTGTCCTAACACTACACTAATCCCCAGAACCCCCCACCCTGTACTATCTGTGTATTATCTCCTATCTCTCTCCTGTCCTAACACTACACTAATCCCCAGAACCCCCCACACTGTATTATCTGTGTATTATCTACTATCTCTCTCCTGTCCTAACACTACACTAATCCCCAGAACCCCCCACCCTGTACTATCTGTGTATTATCTCCTATCTCTCTCCTGTCCTAACACTACACTAATCCCCAGAACCCCCCACCCTGTACTATCTGTGTATTATCTCCTATCTCTCTCCTGTCCTAACACTACACTAATCCCCAGAACCCCCCACACTGTATTATCTGTGTATTATCTACTATCTCTCTCCTGTCCTAACACTACACTAATCCCCAGAACCCCCCACCCTGTACTATCTGTGTATTATCTCCTATCTCTCTCCTGTCCTAACACTACACTAATCCCCAGAACCCCCCACCCTGTACTATCTGTGTATTATCTCCTATCTCTCTCCTGTCCTAACACTACACTAATCCCCAGAACCCCCCACACTGTATTATCTGTGTATTATCTCCTATCTCTCTCCAGTCCTAACACTGCACTAATCCCCAGAACCCCCCACACTGTATTATCTGTGTATTATCTCCTATCTCTCTCCAGTCCTAACACTGCACTAATCCCCAGAACCCCCCACACTGTATTATCTGTGTATTATCTCCTATCTCTCTCCAGTCCTGACACTACACTAATCCCCAGAACCCCCCACACTGTATTATCTGTGTATTATCTCCTATCTCTCTCCAGTCCTAACACTGCACTAATCCCCAGAACCCCCCACACTGTATTATCTGTGTATTATCTCCTATCTCTCTCCAGTCCTGACACTACACTAATCCCCAGAACCCTCCACACTGTATTATCTGTGTATTATCTCCTATCTCTCTCCTGTCCTAACACTACACTAATCCCAGAACCCCCCACACTGTATTATCTGTGTATTATCTCCTATCTCTCTCCTGTCCTAACACTACACTAATCCCCAGAACCCCCCACGCTGTATTATCTGTGTATTATCTCCTATCTCTCTCCAGTCCTGACACTACACTAATCCCCAGAACCCCCCACGCTGTATTATCTGTGTATTATCTCCTATCTCTCTCCTGTCCTAACAATACACTCATCCCCAGAACCCCCCTCACTGTATTATCTGTGTATTATCTACTATCTCTCTCTATTCCTAACACTACACTAATCCCCAGAACCCCCCACACTGTATTATCTGTGTATTATCTCCTATTTCTCTCAAGTCCTAACACTACACTAATCCCCAGAACCCCCCACACTGTATTAGCTGTGTATTATCTCCTATCTCTCTCCTGTCCTAACACTACACTAATCCCCAGAACCCCCCACACTGTATTATCTGTGTATTATCTCCTATTTCTCTCTAGTCCTAACAATACACTAATCCCCAGAACCCCCCACACTGTATTAGCTGTGTATTATCTCCTATCTCTCTCCTGTCCTAACACTACACTAATCCCCAGAACCCCCCACACTGTATTATCTGTGTATTATCTCCTATCTCTCTCCAGTCCTGACACTACACTAATCCCCAGAACCCCCCACACTGTATTATCTGTGTATTATCTCCTATCTCTCTCCTGTCCTAACACTACACTAATCCCCAGAACCCCCCACACTGTATTATCTGTGTATTATCTCCTATCTCTCTCCGGTCCTAACACTACACTAATCCCCAGAACCCCCCACACTGTATTATCTGTGTATTATCTCCTATCTCTCTCCGGTCCTGACACTACACTAATCCCCAGAACCCCCCACACTGTATTATCTGTGTATTATCTCCTATCTCTCTCCGGTCCTGACACTACACTAATCCCCAGAACCCCCCACACTGTATTATCTGTGTATTATCTCCTATCTCTCTCCAGTCCTAACACTGCACTAATCCCCAGAACCCCCCACACTGTATTATCTGTGTATTATCTCCTATCTCTCTCCTGTCCTAACACTACACTAATCCCCAGAACCCCCCACGCTGTATTATCTGTGTATTATCTCCTATCTCTCTCCAGTCCTGACACTACACTAATCCCCAGAACCCCCCACGCTGTATTATCTGTGTATTATCTCCTATCTCTCTCCTGTCCTAACACTACACTAATCCCCAGAACCCCCCACACTGTATTATCTGTGTATTATCTCCTATCTCTCTCCAGTCCTAACACTACACTAATCCCCAGAACCCCCCACACTGTATTATCTGTGTATTATCTCCTATCTCTCTCCAGTCCTAACACTACACTCATCCCCAGAACCCCCCACACTGTATTATCTGTGTATTATCTCCTATCTCTCTCCAGTCCTAACACTACACTAATCCCCAGAACCCCCCACACTGTATTATCTGTGTATTATATCCTATCTCTCTCCATTCCTGACACTGCACTAATCCCCAGAACCCCCCACACTGTATTATCTGTGTATTATCTCCTATCTCTCTCTAGTCCTAACACTACACTAATCCCCAGAACCCCCCACACTGTATTATCTGTGTATTATCTACTATCTCTCTCTATTCCTAACACTACACTAATCCCCAGAACCTCCCACACTGTATTATCTGTGTATTATCTCCTATCTCTCTCTAGTCCTAACACTACAGTAATCCCCAGAGCCCCCACACTGTATTATCTGTGTATTATCTCCTATCGCTCTCCAGTCCTAACACTACACTAATCCCCAGAACCCCCCACACTGTATTATCTGTGTATTATCTCCTATCTCTCTCTAGTCCTAACACTACACTAATCCCCAGAGCCCCCACACTGTATTATCTGTGTATTATCTCCTATCTCTCTCCAGTCCTAACACTACACTAATCCCCAGAACCCCCCACACTGTATTATCTGTATATTATCTCCTATCTCTCTCTCCAGTCCTAACACTACACTAATCCCCAGAACCCCCACACTGTATTATCTGTGTATTATCTCCTATCTCTCTCCTGTCCTAACACTACACTAATCCCCAGAACCCCCCACACTGTATTATCTTTGTATTATCTCCTATCTCTCTCATGTCCTAACACTACACTAATCCCCAGAGACCCCCCACACTGTATTAGCTGTGTATTATCTCCTATCTCTCTCTCAGTCCTAACACTACACTAATCCCCAGAACCCCCACACTGTATTATCTGTGTATTATCTCCTCTCTCTCTCCAGTCCTAACACTTCACTAATCCCCAGAACCCCCCACACTGTATTATCTGTGTATTATCTCCTATCTCTCTCCAGTCCTAACACTACACTCATCCCCAGAACCCCCCACACTGTATTATCTGTGTATTATCTCCTATCTCTCTCCAGTCCTAACACTACACTAATCCCCAGAACCCCCCACACTGTATTATCTGTGTATTATATCCTATCTCTCTCCAGTACTGACACTGCACTAATCCCCAGAACCCCCCACACTGTATTATCTGTGTATTATCTCCTATCTCTCTCCTGTCCTAACACTACACTAATCCCCAGAACCCCCCACACTGTATTATCTGTGTATTATCTCCTATCTCTCTCCAGTCCTAACACTACACTCATCCCCAGAACCCCCCACACTGTATTATCTGTGTATTATCTCCTATCTCTCTCCAGTCCTAACACTACAGTAATCCCCAGAACCCCCCACACTGTATTATCTGTGTATTATCTCCTATCGCTCTCCAGTCCTAACACTACACTAATCCCCAGAACCCCCCACACTGTATTATCTGTGTATTATCTCCTATCTCTCTCTAGTCCTAACACTACACTAATCCCCAGACCCCCACACTGTATTATCTGTGTATTATCTCCTATCTCTCTCCAGTCCTAACACTGCACTAATCCCCAGAACCCCCCACACTGTATTATCTGTATATTATCTCCTATCTCTCTCTCCAGTCCTAACACTACACTAATCCCCAGAACCCCCACTCTGTATTATCTGTGTATTATCTCCTATCTCTCTCCTGTCCTAACACTACACTAATCCCCAGAACCCCCCACACTGTATTATCTGTGTATTATCTCCTATCTCTCTCATGTCCTAACACTACACTAATCCCCAGAACCCCCCACACTGTATTAGCTGTGTATTATCTCCTATCTCTCTCTAGTCCTAACACTACACTAATCCCCAGAGACCCCACACTGTATTATCTGTGTATTATCTCCTCTCTCTCTCCAGTCCTAACACTGCACTAATCCCCAGAACCCCCCACACTGTATTATCTGTGTATTATCTCCTATCTCTCTCCTGTCCTAACACTACACTAATCCCCAGAACCCCCCACCCTGTACTATCTGTGTATTATCTCCTATCTCTCTCCTGTCCTAACACTACACTAATCCCCAGAACCCCCCACACTGTATTATCTGTGTATTATCTCCTATCTCTCTCCAGTCCTGACACTACACTAATCCCCAGAACCCCCCACACTGTATTATCTGTGTATTATCTCCTATCTCTCTCCGGTCCTAACACTACACTAATCCCCAGAACCCCCCACACTGTATTATCTGTGTATTATCTCCTATCTCTCTCCGGTCCTGACACTACACTAATCCCCAGAACACCCCACACTGTATTATCTGTGTATTATCTCCTATCTCTCTCCAGTCCTAACACTACACTAATCCCCAGAACCCCCCACACTGTATTAGCTGTGTATTATCTCCTATCTCTCTCCTGTCCTAACACTACACTAATCCCCAGAACCCCCCACACTGTATTATCTGTGTATTATCTCCTATCTCTCTCCAGTCCTGACACTACACTAATCCCCAGAACCCCCCACACTGTATTATCTGTGTATTATCTCCTATCTCTCTCCTGTCCTAACACTACACTAATCCCCAGAACCCCCCACACTGTATTATCTGTGTATTATCTCCTATCTCTCTCCGGTCCTAACACTACACTAATCCCCAGAACCCCCCACACTGTATTATCTGTGTATTATCTCCTATCTCTCTCTGGTCCTGACACTACACTAATCCCCAGAACCCCCCACACTGTATTATCTGTGTATTATCTCCTATCTCTCTCCGGTCCTGACACTACACTAATCCCCAGAACCCCCCACACTGTATTATCTGTGTATTATCTCCTATCTCTCTCCAGTCCTAACACTGCACTAATCCCCAGAACCCCCCACACTGTATTATCTGTGTATTATCTCCTATCTCTCTCCTGTCCTAACACTACACTAATCCCCAGAACCCCCCACGCTGTATTATCTGTGTATTATCTCCTATCTCTCTCCAGTCCTGACACAACACTAATCCCCAGAACCCCCCACGCTGTATTATCTGTGTATTATCTCCTATCTCTCTCCTGTCCTAACACTACACTAATCCCCAGAACCCCCCACACTGTATTATCTGTGTATTATCTCCTATCTCTCTCCAGTCCTAACACTACACTAATCCCCAGAACCCCCCACACTGTATTATCTGTGTATTATCTCCTATCTCTCTCCAGTCCTAACACTACACTCATCCCCAGAACCCCCCACACTGTATTATCTGTGTATTATCTCCTATTTCTCTCCAGTCCTAACACTACACTAATCCCCAGAACCCCCCACACTGTATTATCTGTGTATTATATCCTATCTCTCTCCAGTCCTGACACTGCACTAATCCCCAGAACCCCCCACACTGTATTATCTGTGTATTATCTCCTATCTCTCTCCTGTCCTAACACTACACTAATCCCCAGAACCCCCCACCCTGTACTATCTGTGTATTATCTCCTATCTCTCTCCTGTCCTAACACTACACTAATCCCCAGAACCCCCCACACTGTATTATCTGTGTATTATCTCCTATCTCTCTCCAGTCCTGACACTACACTAATCCCCAGAACCCCCCACACTGTATTATCTGTGTATTATCTCCTATCTCTCTCCGGTCCTAACACTACACTAATCCCCAGAACCCCCCACACTGTATTATCTGTGTATTATCTCCTATCTCTCTCCGGTCCTGACACTACACTAATCCCCAGAACCCCCCACACTGTATTATCTGTGTATTATCTCCTATCTCTCTCCAGTCCTAACACTACACTAATCCCCAGAACCCCCCACACTGTATTAGCTGTGTATTATCTCCTATCTCTCTCCTGTCCTAACACTACACTAATCCCCAGAACCCCCCACACTGTATTATCTGTGTATTATCTCCTATCTCTCTCCAGTCCTGACACTACACTAATCCCCAGAACCCCCCACACTGTATTATCTGTGTATTATCTCCTATCTCTCTCCTGTCCTAACACTACACTAATCCCCAGAACCCCCCACACTGTATTATCTGTGTATTATCTCCTATCTCTCTCCGGTCCTAACACTACACTAATCCCCAGAACCCCCCACACTGTATTATCTGTGTATTATCTCCTATCTCTCTCCGGTCCTGACACTACACTAATCCCCAGAACCCCCCACACTGTATTATCTGTGTATTATCTACTATCTCTCTCCGGTCCTGACACTACACTAATCCCCAGAACCCCCCACACTGTATTATCTGTGTATTATCTCCTATCTCTCTCCAGTCCTAACACTGCACTAATCCCCAGAACCCCCCACACTGTATTATCTGTGTATTATCTCCTATCTCTCTCCTGTCCTAACACTACACTAATCCCCAGAACCCCCCACGCTGTATTATCTGTGTATTATCTCCTATCTCTCTCCAGTCCTGACACTACACTAATCCCCAGAACCCCCCACGCTGTATTATCTGTGTATTATCTCCTATCTCTCTCCTGTCCTAACACTACACTAATCCCCAGAACCCCCCACACTGTATTATCTGTGTATTATCTCCTATGTCTCTCCAGTCCTAACACTACACTAATCCCCAGAACCCCCCACACTGTATTATCTGTGTATTATCTCCTATCTCTCTCCAGTCCTAACACTACACTCATCCCCAGAACCCCCCACACTGTATTATCTGTGTATTATCTCCTATTTCTCTCCAGTCCTAACACTACACTAATCCCCAGAACCCCCCACACTGTATTATCTGTGTATTATATCCTATCTCTCTCCAGTCCTGACACTGCACTAATCCCCAGAACCCCCCACACTGTATTATCTGTGTATTATCTCCTATCTCTCTCCTGTCCTAACACTACACTAATCCCCAGAACCCCCCACACTGTATTATCTGTGTATTATCTACTATCTCTCTCTATTCCTAACACTACACTAATCCCCAGAACCTCCCACACTGTATTATCTGTGTATTATCTCCTATTTCTCTCTAGTCCTAACACTACAGTCATCCCCAGAACCCCCCACACTGTATTATCTGTGTATTATCTCCTATCGCTCTCCAGTCCTAACACTACACTAATCCCCAGAACCCCCCACACTGTATTATCTGTGTATTATCTCCTATCTCTCTCTAGTCCTAACACTACACTAATCCCCAGAGCCCCCACACTGTATTATCTGTGTATTATCTCCTATCTCTCTCCAGTCCTAACACTGCACTAATCCCCAGAACCCCCCACACTGTATTATCTGTATATTATCTCCTATCTCTCTCTCCAGTCCTAACACTACACTAATCCCCAGAACCCCCACTCTGTATTATCTGTGTATTATCTCCTATCTCTCTCCTGTCCTAACACTACACTAATCCCCAGAACCCCCCACACTGTATTATCTGTGTATTATCTCCTATCTCTCTCATGTCCTAACACTACACTAATCCCCAGAACCCCCCACACTGTATTAGCTGTGTATTATCTCCTATCTCTCTCTAGTCCTAACACTACACTAATCCCCAGAGACCCCACACTGTATTATCTGTGTATTATCTCCTCTCTCTCTCCAGTCCTAACACTTCACTAATCCCCAGAACCCCCCACACTGTATTATCTGTGTATTATCTCCTATCTCTCTCCAGTCCTAACACTACACTAATCCCCAGAACCCCCCACACTGTATTATCTGTGTATTATCTCCTATCTCTCTCCAGTCCTAACACTACACTCATCCCCAGAACCCCCCACACTGTATTATCTGTGTATTATCTCCTATCTCTCTCCAGTCCTAACACTACACTAATCCCCAGAACCCCCCACACTGTATTATCTGTGTATTATATCCTATCTCTCTCCAGTCCTGACACTGCACTAATCCCCAGAACCCCCCACACTGTATTATCTGTGTATTATCTCCTATCTCTCTCCTGTCCTAACACTACACTAATCCCCAAAACCCCCCACACTGTATTATCTGTGTATTATCTACTATCTCTCTCTATTCCTAACACTACACTAATCCCCAGAACCCCCCACACTGTATTATCTGTGTATTATCTCCTATTTCTCTCTAGTCCTAACACTACAGTAATCCCCAGAACCCCCCACACTGTATTATCTGTGTATTATCTCCTATCGCTCTCCAGTCCTAACACTACACTAATCCCCAGAACCCCCCACACTGTATTATCTGTGTATTATCTCCTATCTCTCTCTAGTCCTAACACTACACTAATCCCCAGAGCCCCCACACTGTATTATCTGTGTATTATCTCCTATCTCTCTCCAGTCCTAACACTGCACTAATCCCCAGAACCCCCCACACTGTATTATCTGTATATTATCTCCTATCTCTCTCTCCAGTCCTAACACTACACTAATCCCCAGAACCCCCACTCTGTATTATCTGTGTATTATCTCCTATCTCTCTCCTGTCCTAACACTACACTAATCCCCAGAACCCCCCACACTGTATTATCTGTGTATTATCTCCTATCTCTCTCATGTCCTAACACTACACTAATCCCCAGAACCCCCCACACTGTATTAGCTGTGTATTATCTCCTATCTCTCTCTAGTCCTAACACTACACTAATCCCCAGAGACCCCACACTGTATTATCTGTGTATTATCTCCTCTCTCTCTCCAGTCCTAACACTGCACTAATCCCCAGAACCCCCCACACTGTATTATCTGTGTATTATCTCCTATCTCTCTCCTGTCCTAACACTACACTAATCCCCAGAACCCCCCACCCTGTACTATCTGTGTATTATCTCCTATCTCTCTCCTGTCCTAACACTACACTAATCCCCAGAACCCCCCACACTGTATTATCTGTGTATTATCTCCTATCTCTCTCCAGTCCTGACACTACACTAATCCCCAGAACCCCCCACACTGTATTATCTGTGTATTATCTCCTATCTCTCTCCGGTCCTAACACTACACTAATCCCCAGAACCCCCCACACTGTATTATCTGTGTATTATCTCCTATCTCTCTCCGGTCCTGACACTACACTAATCCCCAGAACCCCCCACACTGTATTATCTGTGTATTATCTCCTATCTCTCTCCAGTCCTAACACTGCACTAATCCCCAGAACCCCCCACACTGTATTATCTGTGTATTATCTCCTCTCTCTCCAGTCCTGACACTACACTAATCCCCAGAACCCTCCACACTGTATTATCTGTGTATTATCTCCTATCTCTCTCCTGTCCTAACATTACACTAATCCCAGAACCCCCCACACTGTATTATCTGTGTATTATCTCCTATCGCTCTCCAGTCCTAACACTACACTAATCCCCAGAACCCCCCACACTGTATTATCTGTGTATTATCTCCTATCTCTCTCCAGTCCTAACACTACACTAATCCCCAGAACCCCCCACACTGTATTATCTGTGTATTATATCCTATCTCTCTCCAGTCCTGACACTACACTAATCCCCTGAACCCCCCACACTGTATTGTCAGTGTATTATCTCCTATCTCTCTCCAGTCCTAACACTACACTAATCCCAGAACCCCCCACACTGTATTATCTGTGTATTATCTCCTATCTCTCTCCAGTCCTTACACTACACTAATCCCCAGAACCCACCACACTGTATTATCTGTGTATTATCTCCTATCTCTCTCCTGTCCTAACACTACACTAATTCCCAGAACCCCCCATACTGTATTATCTGTGTATTATCTTCTGTCTCTCTCTAGTCCTAAAACTACACTAATCCCCAGAACCCCCCACACTGTATTATCTGTGTATTATCTCCTATCTCTCTCTAGTCCTAACACTACACTAATCCCCAGAACCCCCCACACTGTATTATCTGTGTATTATCGCCTATCTCTCTCTAGTCCTAACACTACACTAATCCCCAGAACCCCCCACACTGTATTATCTGTGTATTATCTCCTATCTCTCTCCAGTCCTAACACTACACTAATCCCAGAACCCCCCACACTGTATTATCTGTGTATTATCTCCTATCTCTCTCCAGTCCTTACACTACACTAATCCCCAGAACCCCCCACATTGTATTATCTTTGTATTATCTCCTATCTCTCTCCAGTCCTAACACTATACTAATTCCCAGAACCCCACACTGTATTATCTGTGTATTATCTCCTATCTCTCCAGTCCTAACACTACACTAATCCCCAGAACCCCCCACACTGTATTATCTGTGTATTATCTCCTATCTCTCTCTAGTCCTAACACTACACTAATCCCCAGAACCCCCCACACTGTATTATCTGTGTATTATCTCCTATCTCTCTCCAGTCCTAACACTACACTAATCCCAGAACCCCCCACACTGTATTATCTGTGTATTATCTCCTATCTCTCTCCAGTCCTTACACTACACTAATCCCCAGAACCCCCCACATTGTATTATCTTTGTATTATCTCCTATCTCTCTCCAGTCCTAACACTATACTAATTCCCAGAACCCCACACTGTATTATCTGTGTATTATCTCCTATCTCTCCAGTCCTAACACTACACTAATCCCCAGAACCCCCCACACTGTATTATCTGTGTATTATCTCCTATCTCTCTCTAGTCCTAACACTACACTAATCCCCAGAACCCCCCACACTGTATTATCTGTGTATTATCTCCTATCTCTCTCCAGTCCTAACACTACACTAATCCCAGAACCCCCCACACTGTATTATCTGTGTATTATCTCCTATCTCTCTCCAGTCCTTACACTACACTAATCCCCAGAACCCCCCACACTGTATTATCTGTGTGTTATTTTCTTACCCCTCTCCGTCTGCGACCCTATCTCTCTAATCTCTCCCCACAAAATGGCCACCTTCTCCTACTGCCTGTACTTTTTATAGTGCCTAAGACCTTTTAGCCACCTCTGACCTAAAATACCTCATGATTGTCTGTCCCTTGTCATTAACTATACTTGCAAGGCATCATGGGAAAGGAGCTGGGGAGCTCATGCGCTCTCTGTTGGATGTAACAGATCCTCAATTTGCTTTTGACTCACCGAGCCTTGAGACAGCAAAAGGGATTTTAGCCAAGCCAATTTCACTTATCTGCATACAGCGCTGTTTCCGGATTGTTGTCCTTCATCAGTACAGAGCAAAGTGAATTGGCTGGCTTAGTGGGAGGCAATGAGTGGGTTAGGGACAAGAATCTCTCACATTGAGGAGAGCACCAGTGAAGGTGTGTAGAGATTGAATTGCCTTTTGCCCTCTACTTAGCATCTACATATCACAAGGCATTATAGGCGTTATAGATGAGCATGCCTGATCCCTGAGGTCGTGTGCAGGGGCACATCATCCATAAGGCGATATAAGGCGATGGTTTCAGGTAGTACCTCATGGAATAAACTGGGGGGTGCAGCATTTCTCTTTAAAAGCATTCTCTTTAAAAAAGGGGGTCATATATTGAGGGGTCCAAGAAAAGGGGGTCATATACTGTGGGGGGGGGCATAAAAAAATGGGGTTATATACTGTTGGGGATCCAAAAAAAGGGTTCCATATACTGAGGAGGTCCAAGAAAAGGGGGTCATATATTGTGAGGGGGCAATAAAGGGGGTCATATATTGTGGGTGAGGGGGAAATGGGGCCATATGCTGGGAAGGGGCCCAAAAAAGAGGGCCATCTACTGAGTGGGGGCCAAAAAAAAAGGTTCTTGTGTACCAAGTAGGGGCCAAATATGGGGATTTTTTGATGCGCTAATGGGGGGCGTGTCCCACAATTTTAATTATGGGAGCACGCAACCAAAGATAGCCGGGTTGGGTATCTTTTTTTCTGAGGGGGCGCCTTTCTATAGTTCGCCTCAGGCAACAGGGAGGCGAGTATTACCCCTGGTCATGTGATTCCTCTCCTCTGCTTTCACATGGTGGTCATCATTTTAGCCAGTCTGTGAAAATTGTAGTACAAAAAGTTCAGGTACAAATGTTAATTTTTTTAATGTTTTACCTGAACTGGTTTTCTCATTTCTGGTGCTAGCAACGCCCGCCCTGGTCTAAGGTCACTCAATATCCATAAAAACGATTGTAGCACTTTATAAGGTCTGGTGAAAATAAAGTGTTTACATGCGACATGTCAGGACCCTATACACAGATAAGTGGGTGACTATATGGAGGTATATAGTATGGTATATAGTGCTGTGCATCAATCCAGTAAAACCCATAAATTCCAGGCAGGTTGCATATAGTGTGATGGGTCAGTCTACGCTCCATATGATAAACTATTGCACAAGAGCTACACAAACAGCGCACAGTGCTCTAGTCTTGTATCTGGAGGATTTGTGCACTACACATCCAGGGATTGGCGACTTCACACAGACTTAATCACCGATAATTGTTTCCACCTCCCAGTCACTGCAATTCACCTGCTGGGTACTGGGAGGCCCCTTCACCCTCAGGCCCCTCTTCTGGGACTCTCCATCCATCCACCACTCTCTGTATCCTGCTCTTGGACTGCTCACACACCAACATTCGGGACAGATAAGTCCTTCCAAGGACGCCACCCTCCTGGACTGCTGCACATATGGGCCGGCTGGATCTATAAGCCAATATTCACCCCACGACCCAGGCAGGTGCGCTCCTCGCTACGATAGGAGGGTGGGAGGATTCTCGTTGTCTTCTTTTATAGACCAGGCTTCACCGATTTCTGCTCCAGGAAAGAATTGAGAAGAGGCGACTGTAGACCGAGGAGGGGGCACAAGAAGGGGAAAAGGAGGACAAGTCACCCTAGTGGGGAGTATGTCTCCAAAAAACCTGTCCATGGCCCTCCTCACAGTACCGATGAGGGGCTTGCCCTGCTTGTCCACAGTCTGGTACAGATCGCTTCACAATTCAGGTTGATGTATTTCATTTTTTAGAAACATAAGGTTACAGCCGGGTCTTCTGACCATGTGAGGTCCAGGCCCAGTCACCACTGGTATGAGAAGACCTGAACTGTACCTCCAAAAATTGGGCTTGTCCTAATACAAGCTCCTTTAACCCTCCAGTGACTGTTCTGGTCATAGATGGTTTTATAACTGAATGGTGACCATAAAGTGAATAACCTGATAAAGATCCTAATATGACATGTAACAGGACCACAATAAAACCCCCTGCTAAGCGGGAGGGGAGGGGGAGGAGGGGTATGGTGCTGTAAGTGACCAAGGTCAAACACAATATCATTGACACATATCTAATGACTCTGTAGTTTCATTTACTATAACACAACCCCAGCGTGCTGGGTGGAGGCCTCATGATGAAGGTCCTCAATAGTGGAGACTGCCGGTAGTTGTCCTTGTATGTACTATCAGTGAGTTATACGGTTTATGTGTGTACAGATGTGGTGACATGTTCCGGGTTACGACATTGCTTTCTGGTTTGGTCACCTCTGACCTTACAGACTTACCACACAGATAAGGCTTATGGCTATAACAGATGATCTTACCTTTGTTTGTCTCTTTTTTTATAAGCACTGAACCTTTTGGTATTGAAGCGCTCACATTTATGGTTGTCCGGGTTTGCTCTACGGACC
>CAMRHE010001091.1:32500-102500 GCA_947044405.1 Leptodactylus fallax
GGCCGAGCGCTATCTCACCAGACTCTGAGATACACCTCATACTGTCCACACCTCATACTGCCCACACCTCTACATCCCCGCGCCTAATACTGCCCACACCTCTACATCCCCGCGCCTCATACTGCCCACACCTCATACTGCCCACACCTCTACATCCCCGCGCCTCATACTGCCCACACCTCATACTGCCCACACCTCATACTGCCCACACCTCTACACCCCTGCGCCTAATACTGCCCACACCTCATACTGCCCACACCTCATACTGCCCACACCTCTACACCCCTGCGCCTCATACTGCCCACACCTCATACTGCCCACACCTCTACATTCCCGCGCCTCATACTGCCCACACCTCTACATCCCCGCGCCTAATACTGCCCACACCTCTACATCCCCGCGCCTCATACTGCCCACACCTCTACATCCCCGCGCCTCATACTGCCCACACCTCTACATCCCCGCGCCTAATACTGCCCACACCTCTACATCCCCGCGCCTCATACTGCCCACACCTCATACTGCCCACACCTCATACTGCCCACACCCCTCATACTGCCCACACCTCATACTGCCCACACCTCTACACCCCTGCGCCTAATACTGCCCACACCTCATACTGCCCACACCTCATACTGCCCACACCTCTACACCCCTGCGCCTCATACTGCCCACACCTCATACTGCCCACACCTCTACATCCCCGCGCCTCATACTGCCCACACCTCTACATCCCCGCGCCTAATACTGCCCACACCTCTACATCCCCGCGCCCTCATACTGCCCACACCTCTACATCCCCGCGCCTCATACTGCCCACACCTCTACATCCCCGCGCCTAATACTGCCCACACCTCTACATCCCCGCGCCTCATACTGCCCACACCTCATACTGCCCACACCTCATACTGCCCACACCTCTACATCCCCGCGCCTAATACTGCCCACACCTCTACATCCCCGCGCCTCATACTGCCCACACCTCATACTGCCCACACCTCTACATCCCCGCGCCTCATACTGCCCACACCTCATACTGCCCACACCTCTACATCCCCGCGCCTAATACTGCCCACACCTCTACATCCCCGCGCCTCATACTGCCCACACCCTCTCCACATCCCCCGCGCCTAATACTGCCCACACCTCATACTGCCCACACCTCATACTGCCCACACCTCTACATCGCCGCGCCTCATACTGCCCACACCTCTACATCCCCGCACCTAATACTGCCCACACCTCTACATCCCCGCGCCTCATACTGCCCACACCCCATACTGCCCACACCTCTACATCCCCGCGCCTAATACTGCCCACACCTCATACTGCCCACACCTCATACTGCCCACACCTCCACATCCCCGCGCCTCATACTGCCCACACCTCTACATCCCCGCGCCTAATACTGCCCACACCTCATACTGCCCACACCTCTACATCCCCGCGCCTCATACTGCCCACACCTCATACTGCCCACAACTCTACATCCCCGCGCCTAATACTGCCCACACCTCTACATCCCCGCGCCTCATACTGCCCACACCTCATACTGCCCACACCTCTACATCCCCGCGCCTCATACTGCCCACACCTCATACTGCCCACACCTCTACATCCCCGCGCCTAATACTGCCCACACCTCATACTGCCCACACCTCTACATCCCCGAGCCTCATACTGCCACACCTCATGCTGCCCACACCTCATACTGCCCACACCTCTACATCCCCGCGCCTAATACTGCCCACACCTCATACTGCCCACACCTCTACATCCCCGCGCCTCATACTGCCCACACCTCATACTGCCCACACCTCTACATCCCCGCGCCTCATACTGCCCACACCTCTACATCCCCGCGCCTAATACTGCCCACACCTCATACTGCCCACACCTCTACATCCCCGCGCCTCATACTGCCCACACCTCATACTGCCCACACCTCTACATCCCCGCGCCTAATACTGCCCACACCTCTACATCCCCGCGCCTCATACTGTCCACACCTCGTACTGCCCACACCTCTACATCCCCGCGCCTCATACTGCCCACACCTCTACATCCCCGCGCCTCATACTGCCCACACCTCTACATCCCCGCGCCTAATACTGCCCACACCTCATACTGCCCACACCTCTACATCCACGCGCCTAATACTGCCCACACCTCATACTGCCCACACCTCTACATCCACGCGCCTAATACTGCCCACACCTCATACTGCCCACACCTCTACATCCACGCGCCTAATACTGCCCACACCTCATACTGCCCACACCTCTACATCCCCGCGCCTCATACTGCCCACACCTCTACATCCCCGCGCCTCATACTGCCCACACCTCATACTGCCCACACCTCTACATCCACGCGCCTAATACTGCCCACACCTCATACTGCCCACACCTCTACATCCACGCGCCTAATACTGCCCACACCTCATACTGCCCACACCTCTACATCCACGCGCCTAATACTGCCCACACCTCCTACTGCCCACACCTCTACATCCCCGCGCCTCATACTGCCCACACCTCTACATCCCCCCCGCCTAATACTGCCCACACCTCTACATCCCCGCGCCTCATACTGCCCACACCTCATACTGCCCACACCTCATACTGCCCACACCTCTACATCCCCGCGCCTAATACTGCCCACACCTCATACTGCCCACACCTCTACATCCCCGCGCCTCATACTGCCCACACCTCTACATCCCCGCGCCTCATACTGCCCACACCTCATACTGCCCACACCTCATACTGCCCACACCTCTACATCCCCGCGCCTCATACTGCCCACACCTCTACATCCCCGCGCCTCATACTGCCCACACCTCATACTGCCCACACCTCTACATCCCCGCGCCTAATACTGCCCACACCTCTACATCCCCACGGCTCATACTGCCCACACCTCGTACTGCCCACACCTCTACATCCCCGCGCCTAATACTGCCCACACCTCTACATCCCCGCCCCTCATACTGCCCACACCTCTACATCCCCGCGCCTAATACTGCCCACACCTCATACTGCCCACACCTCATACTGCCCACACCTCTACATCCCCGCGCCTCATACTGCCCACACCTCTACATCCCCGCGCCTCATACTGCCCACACCTCATACTGCCCACACCTCTACATCCCCGCGCCTAATACTGCCCACACCTCTACATCCCCACGGCTCATACTGCCCACACCTCGTACTGCCCACACCTCTACATCCCCGCGCCTCATACTGCCCACACCTCTACATCCCCGCGCCTCATACTGCCCACACCTCTACATCCCCGTGCCTAATACTGCCCACACCTCATACTGCCCACACCTCTACATCCACGCGCCTAATACTGCCCACACCTCATACTGCCCACACCTCTACATCCCCGCGCCTAATACTGCCCACACCTCATACTGCCCACACCTCTACATCCCCGCGCCTCATACTGCCCACACCTCTACATCCCCGCGCCTCATACTGCCCACACCTCATACTGCCCACACCTCATACTGCCCACACCTCTACATCCCCGCGCCTAATACTGCCCACACCTCTACATCCCCGCGCCTCATACTGCCCACACCTCATACTGCCCACACCTCTACATCCCCGCGCCTCATACTGCCCACACCTCATACTGCCCACACCTCTACATCCCCGCGCCTAATACTGCCCACACCTCATACTGCCCACACCTCTACATCCCCGCGCCTCATACTGCCCACACATCATACTGCCCACATCTCATACTGCCCACACCTCTACATCCCCGCGCCTAATACTGCCCACACCTCTACATCCCCGTGCCTCATACTGCCCACACCTCTACATCCCCGCGCCTAATACTGCCCACACCTCTACATCCCCGCCCCTCATACTGCCCACACCTCTACATCCCCGCGCCTCATACTGCCCACACTTCATACTGCCCACACCTCATACTGCCCACACCTCTACATCCCCGCGCCTAATACTGCCCACACCTCATACTGCCCACACCTCTACATCCCCGCGCCTCATACTGCCCACACCTCATACTGCCCACACCTCATACTGCCCACACCTCTACATCCCCGCGCCTAATAATGCCCACACCTCATACTGCCCACACCTCATACTGCCCACACCTCTACATCCCCGCGCCTAATACTGCCCACACCTCATACTGCCCACACCTCATACTGCCCACACCTCTACATCCCCGCGCCTCATACTGCCCACACCTCATACTGCCCACACCTCTACATCCCCGCGCCTAATACTGCCCACACCTCTACATCCCCGCGCCTAATACTGCCCACACCTCTACATCCCCCGCGCCTCATACTGCCCACACCTCATACTGCCCACACCTCTACATCCCCGCGCCTAATAATGCCCACACCTCTACATCCCCGCCCCTCATACTGCCCACACCTCTACATCCCCGCGCCTAATACTGCCCACACCTCATACTGCCCACACCTCATACTGCCCACACCTCTACATCCCCGCGCCTCATACTGCCCACACCTCATACTGCCCACACCTCATACTGCCCACACCTCTACATCCCCGCGCCTAATAATGCCCACACCTCTACATCCCCGCGCGTAATACTGCCAACACCTCATACTGCCCACACCTCATACTGCCCACACCTCTACATCCCCGCGCCTCATACTGCCCACACCTCATACTGCCCACACCTCTACATCCCCGCGCCTAATACTGCCCACACCTCTACATCCCCGCGCCTAATACTGCCCACACCTCATACTGCCCAAACCTCATA
This sequence comes from Leptodactylus fallax, assembly GCA_947044405.1. Lineage (NCBI taxonomy): Eukaryota > Metazoa > Chordata > Amphibia > Anura > Leptodactylidae > Leptodactylus > Leptodactylus fallax. Next base: position 37,286 of record CAMRHE010001091.1, read on the forward strand.
CTGCCCACACCTCTACATCCCCACGCCTCATACTGCCCACACCTCATACTGCCCACACCTCATACTGCCCACACCTCTACATCCCCGCGCCTAATACTGCCCACACCTCATACTGCCCACACCTCTACATCCCCGCGCCTCATACTGCCCACACCTCTACATCCCCGCGCCTCATACTGCCCACACCTCATACTGCCCACACCTCATACTGCCCACACCTCTACATCCCGCGCCTAATACTGCCCACACCTCATACTGCCCACACCTCATACTGCCCACACCTCTACATCCCCGCGCCTAATACTGCCCACACCTCTACATCCCCACGCCTCATACTGCCCACACCTCTACATCCCCGCGCCTCATACTGCCCACACCTCATACTGCCCACACCTCATACTGCCCACACCTCTACATCCCCGCGCCTAATACTGCCCACACCTCATACTGCCCACACCTCATACTGCCCACACCTCTACATCCCCGCGCCTAATACTGCCCACACCTCATACTGCCCACACCTCATACTGCCCACACCTCTACATCCCCGCGCCTCATACTGCTCACACCTCATACTGCCCACACCTCTACATCCCCGCGCCTAATACTGCCCACACCTCATACTGCCCACACCTCATACTGCCCACACCTCTACATCCCCGCGCCTCATACTGCCCACACATCATACTGCCCACACCTCATACTGCCCACACCTCTACATCCCCGCGCCTAATACTGCCCACACCTCTACATCCCCGCGCCTAATACTGCCCACACCTCTACATCCCCGCGCCTCATACTGCCCACACCTCATACTGCCCACACCTCTACATCCCCGCGCCTAATAATGCCCACACCTCTACATCCCCGCGCCTAATACTGCCCACACCTCATACTGCCCACACCTCATACTGCCCACACCTCTACATCCCCGCGCCTCATACTGCCCACACCTCATACTGCCCACACCTCTACATCCCCGCGCCTAATACTGCCCACACCTCTACATCCCCGCGCCTAATACTGCCCACACCTCTACATCCCCGCGCCTCATACTGCCCACACCTCATACTGCCCACACCTCTACATCCCCGCGCCTAATAATGCCCACACCTCTACATCCCCGCCCCTCATACTGCCCACACCTCTACATCCCCGCGCCTAATACTGCCCACACCTCATACTGCCCACACCTCATACTGCCCACACCTCTACATCCCCGCGCCTCATACTGCCCACACCTCATACTGCCCACACCTCATACTGCCCACACCTCTACATCCCCGCGCCTAATACTGCCCACACCTCATACTGCCCACACCTCATACTGCCCACACCTCTACATCCCCGCGCCTAATAATGCCCACACCTCTACATCCCCGCGCCTAATACTGCCCACACCTCATACTGCCCAAACCTCATACTGCCCACACCTCTACATCCCCACGCCTCATACTGCCCACACCTCATACTGCCCACACCTCATACTGCCCACACCTCTACATCCCCGCGCCTAATACTGCCCACACCTCATACTGCCCACACCTCTACATCCCCGCGCCTCATACTGCCCACACCTCTACATCCCCGCGCCTCATACTGCCCACACCTCATACTGCCCACACCTCTACATCCCGCGCCTAATACTGCCCACACCTCTACATCCCCACGCCTCATACTGCCCACACCTCTACATCCCCGCGCCTCATACTGCCCACACCTCATACTGCCCACACCTCATACTGCCCACACCTCTACATCCCCGCGCCTAATACTGCCCACACCTCATACTGCCCACACCTCATACTGCCCACACCTCTACATCCCCGCGCCTAATACTGCCCACACCTCATACTGCCCACACCTCATACTGCCCACACCTCTACATCCCCGCGCCTCATACTGCTCACACCTCATACTGCCCACACCTCTACATCCCCGCGCCTAATACTGCCCACACCTCATACTGCCCACACCTCATACTGCCCACACCTCTACATCCCCGCGCCTCATACTGCCCACACATCATACTGCCCACACCTCATACTGCCCACACCTCTACATCCCCGCGCCTAATACTGCCCACACCTCTACATCCCCGCGCCTAATACTGCCCACACCTCTACATCCCCGCGCCTCATACTGCCCACACCTCATACTGCCCACACCTCTACATCCCCGCGCCTAATAATGCCCACACCTCTACATCCCCGCGCCTAATACTGCCAACACCTCATACTGCCCACACCTCATACTGCCCACACCTCTACATCCCCGCGCCTCATACTGCCCACACCTCATACTGCCCACACCTCTACATCCCCGCGCCTCATACTGCCCACACCTCATACTGCCCACATCTCATACTGCCCACACCTCATACTGCCCACACCTCTACATCCCCGCGCCTCATACTGCCCACACCTCTACATCCCCTCGCCTCATACTGCCCACACCTCATACTGCCCACACCTCTACATCCCCGCGCCTAATACTGCCCACACCTCATACTGCCCACACCTCTACATCCCCGTGCCTCATACTGCCCACACCTCTACATCCCTGCGCCTCATACTGCCCACACCTCATACTGCCCACACCTCTACATCCCCGCGCTAATACTGCCCCCCCATACTGCCCACACCCTCATACTGCCCACACCTCATACTGCCCACACCCCCCCTCTACATCCCCGCGCCTCATACTGCCCACACCTCATACCCCACCTGCCCACACCTCATACTGCCCACACCTCTACATCCCCGCGCCTCATACTGCCCACACCTCTACATCCCCGCGCCTCATACTGCCCACACCTCATACTGCCCACACCTCTACATCCCCGCGCCTAATACTGCCCACCCAACCCAACATCCCCGCGCCTCATACTGCCCACACCTCCCCACCCCTCATACTGCCCACACCTCTACATCCCCGCGCCTAATACTGCCCACACCTCATACTGCCCACACCTCATACTGCCCACACCTCTACATCCCCGCGCCTAATACTGCCCACACCTCTACATCCCCGCGCCTCATACTGCCCACACCTCTACATCCCCGCGCCTAATACTGCCCACACCTCATACTGCCCACACCTCATACTGCCCACACCTCTACATCCCCGCGCCTAATACTGCCCACACCTCACATCCCCGCGCCTCATACTGCCCACACCTCCCCCGCGCATACTGCCCACACCTCATACTGCCCACACCTCATACTGCCCCACACCTGCCCACACCCATACTGCCCACACCTCATACTGCCCACACCTCATACTGCCCACACCTCTACATCCCCGCGCCTAATACTGCCCACACCTCTACATCCCCGCGCCTCATACTGCCCACACCTCTACATCCCCGCGCCTCATACTGCCCACACCTCATACTGCCCACACCTCTACATCCCCGCGCCTAATAATGCCCACACCTCATACTGCCCACACCTCATACTGCCCACACCTCTACATCCCCGCGCCTAATACTGCCCACACCTCATACTGCCCACACCTCATACTGCCCACACCTCTACATCCCCGCGCCTCATACTGCCCACACCTCATACTGCCCACACCTCTACATCCCCGCGCCTAATACTGCCCACACCTCTACATCCCCGCGCCTAATACTGCCCACACCTCTACATCCCCGCGCCTCATACTGCCCACACCTCATACTGCCCAAACCTCTACATCCCCGCGCCTAATAATGCCCACACCTCTACATCCCCGCCCCTCATACTGCCCACACCTCTACATCCCCGCGCCTAATACTGCCCACACCTCATACTGCCCACACCTCATACTGCCCACACCTCTACATCCCCGCGCCTCATACTGCCCACACCTCATACTGCCCACACCTCATACTGCCCACACCTCTACATCCCCGCGCCTAATACTGCCCACACCTCATACTGCCCACACCTCATACTGCCCACACCTCTACATCCCCGCGCCTCATACTGTCCACACATCATACTGCCCACACCTCATACTGCCCACACCTCTACATCCCCGCGCCTAATACTGCCCACACCTCTACATCCCCGCGCCTAATACTGCCCACACCTCTACATCCCCGCGCCTCATACTGCCCACACCTCATACTGCCCACACCTCTACATCCCCGCGCCTAATAATGCCCACACCTCTACATCCCCGCGCCTAATACTGCCAACACCTCATACTGCCCACACCTCATACTGCCCACACCTCTACATCCCCGCGCCTCATACTGCCCACACCTCATACTGCCCACACCTCTACATCCCTGCGCCTCATACTGCCCACACCTCATACTGCCCACATCTCATACTGCCCACACCTCATACTGCCCACACCTCTACATCCCCTCGCCTCATACTGCCCACACCTCATACTGCCCACACCTCTACATCCCCGCGCCTAATACTGCCCACACCTCATACTGCCCACACCTCTACATCCCCGCGCCTCATACTGCCCACACCTCTACATCCCCGCGCCTCATACTGCCCACACCTCATACTGCCCACACCTCTACATCCCCGCGCCTAATACTGCCCACACCTCATACTGCCCACACCTCATACTGCCCACACCTCTACATCCCCGCGCCTCATACTGCCCACACATCATACTGCCCACACCTCATACTGCCCACACCTCTACATCCCCGTGCCTAATACTGGCCACACCTCTACATCCCCGCGCCTAATACTGCCCACACCTCTACATCCCCGCGCCTCATACTGCCCACACCTCATACTGCCCACACCTCTACATCCCCGCGCCTAATAATGCCCACACCTCTACATCCCCGCCCCTCATACTGCCCACACCTCTACATCCCCGCGCCTAATACTGCCCACACCTCATACTGCCCACACCTCTACATCCCCGCGCCTCATACTGCCCACACCTCATACTGCCCACACCTCATACTGCCCACACCTCTACATCCCCGCGCCTAATACTGCCCACACCTCATACTGCCCTCACCTCATACTGCCCACACCTCATACTGCCCACACCTCTACATCCCCGCGCCTCATACTGCCCACACCTCATACTGCCCACACCTCTACATCCCCGCGCCTAATACTGCCCACACCTCATACTGCCCACACCTCATACTGCCCACACCTCTACATCCCCGCGCCTCATACTGCCCACACATCATACTGCCCACACCTCATACTGCCCACACCTCTACATCCCCGCGCCTAATACTGCCCACACCTCTACATCCCCGCGCCTAATACTGCCCACACCTCTACATCCCCGCGCCTCATACTGCCCACACCTCATACTGCCCACACCTCTACATCCCCGCGCCTAATAATGCCCACACCTCTACATCCCCACGCCTAATACTGCCCACACCTCATACTGCCCACACCTCATACTGCCCACACCTCTACATCCCCGCGCCTCATACTGCCCACACCTCTACATCCCCGCGCCTAATACTGCCCACACCTCATACTGCCCACACCTCATACTGCCCACACCTCTACATCCCGCGCCTAATACTGCCCACACCTCATACTGCCCACACCTCTACATCCCCACGCCTCATACTGCCCACACCTCATACTGCCCACACCTCTACATCCCCGCGCCTCATACTGCCCACACCTCATACTGCCCACATCTCATACTGCCCACACCTCTACATCCCCGCGCCTCATACTGCCCACACCTCTACATCCCCGCGCCTCATACTGCCCACACCTCATACTGCCCACACCTCTACATCCCCGCGCCTAATACTGCCCACACCTCATACTGCCCACACCTCTACATCCCCGTGCCTCATACTGCCCACACCTCTACATCCCCGCGCCTCATACTGCCCACACCTCATACTGCCCACACCTCATACTGCCCACACCTCTACATCCCCGCGCCTAATACTGCCCACACCTCATACTGCCCACACCTCATACTGCCCACACCTCTACATCCCCGCGCCTAATACTGCCCACACCTCATACTGCCCACACCTCATACTGCCCACACCTCTACATCCCCGCGCCTCATACTGCCCACACCTCATACTGCCCACACCTCATACTGCCCACACCTCTACATCCCCGCGCCTAATACTGCCCACACCTCTACATCCCCGCGCCTAATACTGCCCACACCTCTACATCCCCGCGCCTCATACTGCCCACACCTCATACTGCCCACACCTCTACATCCCCGCGCCTAATAATGCCCACACCTCTACATCCCCGCCCCTCATACTGCCCACACCTCTACATCCCCGCGCCTAATACTGCCCACACCTCATACTGCCCACACCTCATACTGCCCACACCTCTACATCCCCGCGCCTCATACTGCCCACACCTCATACTGCCCACACCTCATACTGCCCACACCTCTACATCCCCGTGCCTAATACTGCCCACACCTCATACTGCCCACACCTCATACTGCCCACACCTCTACATCCCCGCGCTTCATACTGCCCACACCTCATACTGCCCACACCTCTACATCCCCGTGCCTAATACTGCCCACACCTCATACTGCCCACACCTCATACTGCCCACACCTCTACATCCCCGCGCCTCATACTGCCCACACATCATACTGCCCACACCTCATACTGCCCACACCTCTACATCCCCGCGCCTAATACTGCCCACACCTCTACATCCCCGCGCCTCATACTGCCCACACCTCATACTGCCCACACCTCTACATCCCCGCGCCTAATACTGCCCACACCTCATACTGCCCACACCTCATACTGCCCACACCTCTACATCCCCGCGCCTCATACTGCCCACACCTCATACTGCCCACACCTCGTACTGCCCACACCTCTACATCCCCGCGCCTAATACTGCCCACACCTCATACTGCCCACACCTCATACTGCCCACACCTCTACATTCCCGCGCCTCATACTGCCCACACCTCCACCACCATGAATCCAGTCGCCAGTTATGCCACATGTATACCCAGCTCAGGAGCAGTACATTCCGTTTCCTCCCAGTTCCCCAATTTCCTCCCACACTCCAAAAACATACAGAGATGTTAATGGGTCTCCTATGACATTTTCCCTCAGGAAGAGACTGAGGTGACCTTCTCTGTACAGCGCTATAGAATACACTGGCTATAATGGTATCCATGGAAGGAGAGCAGATCTAGTGACATCTAACAGATGTGACATGGTGGAGGAATGTGCGGCATCTGAATGAGGACAGACCTACACTCCTCGTACAAGGAAGTATCTGCTGGTTACACCACCCAGGATGCTGTCGGAATAATGTGTCACTACATCACAATCCACCTGTAATTGCAGTCGTTCTGATGGATTTGCATATTCTTAGTGTCAACATAAATTAGAATAATGTTTTATGACTCGTGGAGACACCAGTGGGACATCGAGCAGGTTCTGGCGCCCAGACGGGGCAGATTATTACAAGCAAAGTCCCTTTATTGCTTCCCGTATTCTATACTTATCTAGAAAATGAACACCATCATCATAGTGCCATACACTATGTTTTATAGATATATAGTCCTAGGAGCCCTGACAGTGTCATACACTATGTATTATAGATATATATTCCTAGGAGCCCTGACAGTGTCATACACTATGTTTTATAGATATATAGTCCTAGGAGCCCTTACAGTGTCATACACTATGTGATATCTCATGACATTGTACTATCCTCCACTTCCTACAATAACATTACTGACAATCTCCGTAAGAATTACATAATTCCAGAAACGTGGTATTTATCAGATATGTGGATATATTTGCTTTACAAAGTGTCGTGTGAGTGACGCCATCTTGGACAAAACTCAACAGATAGCACAGGGTGTAGCTACCATTTGCAATACATGGTGTGACGTGAGGAGGGAGCGGCAGGAGCGTGTGCTGTGTGGATATGCAAGGGTGAATGAGAGGACAAGCAGGAATACATCTAATAAGGATTTAGTTTCTCCTTCTTCTGGATCGACACAATGAAAAAATACAAAGGCCCCCTCAATGGTACTACATAGTACAATGTTCTATTATTGCCCGTTCCTGTAGTGGCCCCTCACAGTACAATTCTCTTTTAGTGGCTCCTTACAGTATAATACCCACTTAATGACCACTCACAGTATAGCAATCCCTTAGTGGCCTCTTGCAGTATAATGCCCCCTTAGTAGCCCTTCACAGTACAGTATAATGCCCTCATAGTGGCTCCTTACACTCCCTTAGTGGTCCCTTACAGTATAATGCTCCCTTAGTGGCCTCTCACAGTATAATGCCCCTTTAGTGGCCCCTCACAGTATATTGCCCCTAAGTTGCCCCTCCAATTTTCAGGAATCTCTTGGAAAAGTCACTAGAGTTGGCAAGTATTATTTGGTCTTTTTCCCGAAGCCACACTTCCGTTGGGTACATGAGGCGAGCCCCAGGGTGGTGCATGGTGCCTATTAACTACTCCTACTACAGGGACCCCTCCGATGGATGGCAGCTTAGACAACCAAGACTCTTACTACATCCTATATAGCACTGACTCGCCTGTATGTGTACGGAGCTGTTATATGTCATTGTATGCAGGTATATGGGATTTCCTTTGCCACTGTCTATAGTATATATTACGGTGTATGGCACCTGTGGACAAGTGTTATTTTGCCCCGTACTGGGTGATGCTTACTATTAGGCAGTGTATGGTTATTCCCACACTATATACTAGGTATATACCAAGGTCTCACACAGAGCATTACACCTGGGTGCATGTAGGATTTACCTGTAATCTAAGGGATTCATGGGCGCATTCTGATCGGCGGAGATGTGAGCTGTGTAAACCTCATTAGTCACAATGCGCTTCCTCTGTGCCGGTGGATCTGGTCGGACATGCAAAGCAGGAGTCTATAAACCAGGACAATGCCTCCGAAAATGACACAAAGGAACAAACCTGCAGCACATGACAGTTACATGCACCATTATCTACTGGTGGGAAGTCAATGCCAGCTCAGTAACACCCAGCACAAGATTCCCAGAGCCTCCATCACCTCCATAGTATGATGTGTGTGACCTGTAGGGACCAGCAATATATACAGTTACACCCCTTAAGATCATTTAAGAAGTGCACCCCAAAAATCACCCCAGTGATCAGATGTAATCTGCAGGATAATCTGGCAACCAGTGTTCATTTTCCCTGCAGCGCCACCACTGGTGGACACAAAGCATTACACAATATCTATTATCAAATGACACCCCTATTCCGTAGTAGCTGCTCTGAGTGACTGATGTTATAATTTGGGGTGCCTGTATAATCTGAGGCGCAGCTGACTATATACATGAGAAAGAGGGTGCCTGAAAATAGGGGCAAACCACAATGAGCTGCCCCATGGGAGACGTTGTGAGTGGCTCTCCCGTGCTGCGAGGTGTTTGATGTCAGGTGTTACCCCAGTTCCTCAGGGAAGGTGATGGTTCCCTATTTAAGGGCCAATCCTGTGCTCTGTAGAAGAAGGAGACGTCTTCAGGTGTGACGGAGAGGTGGCTCGTGTTAGAGGGATCCTTGGAGGAAGCCAGCAAGGCTAGGTGAGATGGTGGAGCGTAGCAGAGAGCGTGGTTCACCCCTGAGGCCTGCACAGGTTGGTGTTCACACTACTGCGAGAGCTGCCCTAACACCAGAGCTGCCCTATGTCACCCTCTTCTGTCAACAGAGATCTACAGTGGGAACAAGAATGGGGAAGAGAATGGGGAAGTTTGGGAAAAATGTTCTTTTTCATTAAACCGAATATAAAAGTTGATTTACAGCTAAAAAGGGTTAATCTGTCCAAGGATAAATCGGATAATCTGCCGCCACTGGAGCGGTGCCAACGTGTTCTGTGCAGTGACCAATCTCACCTCCCTACGGGGCGGCCTGATGGATCAATGTGGATCTGCTATACACATATTGCTCCATATTGGCCGTGACAGGCCTTCCCACCGCCCGGTGAAGCTCCGTGACACTGAAGCACTGACAATCTCCTGGGAAAGGAAGGAATTGCTTTGTAACATCTGACAGCAACGTATCAGGAAATGGCGACTAGTGAACAAAAAATGTAAATCACAACAACATCTTCCAGAGGACCACCAATGGCCCTCGGCCTCCACCATGTCATACGTCAGCCTTATATCTCACATGTATGATCAGCATTGGACGCTGAACCCTGAGGGACATGGAAAGAAAGCTCCGAAAAGGAAATCTAATAATAATCCCAATAATCCCTCCTCCTGAGGAATCCAGAAGTGGAAGGATCAGTAATGAGGATCCTACAGACAGATGGATTATCTGATGGAGAGGTACCATGGAGTCAGCGGGGAATGAACTCACCCACATAGACGAGGAGGAGCCGCCCCAATTATCTGTAATATCACTTTTTCTTATAAGCCTAAAATATCACTGCCCAAGTAGAAAACCCATTGGAGTAAACCATTGGTACCCATTGTAGAGTGTGCTGGATATACCAGCTCATAAGAGGGGTACAGGGCCGCACTCAACTACTACAGCTCAGGATGGGTGCACGGTCACTAAGGGAACTGACCAAACTCCCAAAATTGTAGCTGCAGAAAAAAGTTTTGTGACGGCCCTCCAAAATTATATCTGCCAATAGTCACATAATACACAATGTGGTTCAGTTATCCATAATTTTCAGATTGTATGGCAACGTTTCAGCATCAAATCCCTTCATCAGGCACAGATCAGATGGTGAAGGATGCAGCAATCATGTCTCTGAAAGCAGGGGATAGGCCGCTGGTGGGTGCTGAGCAGGGGATAGGCTACTGGTGGGTGCTAAGCAGGGGATAAGCAGGGGATAGGCCACTGGTGGGTGCTAAGCAGGGGTAAGCAGGGGATAGGCCTACTGGTGGGTGCTGAGCAGGGGTAAGCAGGGGATAGGCTACTGGTGGGTGCTAAGCAGAGGATAGGCTACTGGTGGGTGCTAAGCAGAGGATAGGCTACTGGTGGGTGCTAAGCAGGGGATAGGCCGCTGGTGGGTGCTAAGCAGAGGATAGGCCGCTGGTGGGTGCTAAGCAAGGGATAGGCTACTGGTGGGTGCTAAGCAGGGGATAGGCCACTGGTGGGTGCTAAGCAGGGGATAGGCTACTGGTGGGTGCTAAGCAGGGGATAAGCAGGGGATAGGCCACTGGTGGGTGCTAAGCAGGGGATAGGCTACTGGTGGGTGCTAAGCAGGGGATAGGCCGCTGGTGGGTGCTAAGCAGAGGATAGGCCGCTGGTGGGTGCTAAGCAGGGGATAGGCCGCTGGTGGGTGCTAAGCAAGGGATAGGCTACTGGTGGGTGCTAAGCAGGGGATAGGCCTCTGGTGGGTGCTAAGCAGGGGATAGGCTACTGGTGGGTGCTAAGAAGGGGATAAGCAGGGGATAGGCCGCTGGTAGATGCTGAGCAGGGGATAGGCCGCTGGTGGGTGCTAAGCAGGGGATAAGCAGGGGATAGGCCGCTGGTGGGTGCTAAGCAGGGGATAGGCTACTGGTGGGTGCTAAGCAGGGGATAGACCACTGGTGGGTGCTAAGCAGGGGATAGGCTACTGGTGGGTGCTAAGAAGGGGATAAGCAGGGGATAGGCCGCTGGTAGATGCTGAGCAGGGGATAGGCCGCTGGTGGGTGCTAAGCAGGGGATAAGCAGGGGATAGGCCGCTGGTGGGTGCTAAGCAGGGGATAGGCTACTGGTGGGTGCTAAGCAGGGGATAGACCACTGGTGGGTGCTAAGCAGGGGATAGGCTACTGGTGGGTGCTAAGAAGGGGATAAGCAGGGGATAGGCCGCTGGTGGATGCTGAGCAGGGGATAGGCCGCTGGTGGGTGCTAAGCAGGGGATAGGCTACTGGTGTTTGCTAAGCAGGGGATCAGCAGGGGATAGGCCGCTGGTGGATGCTGAGCAGGGGATAGGCCGCTGGTGGATGCTGAGTAGGCGGTGAAGCTCAGGACTATCCTCGGGATACACCATGGTCTATGTCACACTGATTAAAGAGCAGGACTATCCTCGGGATACACCATGGTCTATATCACAGTGGTATAAGAGCAGAACTATCCTCGGGATACATCATGGTCTATGTCACACTGATATAAGAGCAGGACTATCCTTGGGATAAACTTCACACTGATATAAGAGCCTGGAGTGGAACACTGGGGGGTGTGCAACGGTGTACTGGAAACCAGTGAGCAGACAGTAGGGTTCAGCTAGTGGAAGAAGTCCCAAAAGTGTTGCCCCATGTTTTACCCAATTAAGAAGGAGATCCCCGTTACATTGGCTAGGTGGCTGAAACCCAGTAGAGCACAGCGGTTACGTAGATCTATTGTTCTAAGAGGAGTTCTTCTTCTTTTTTCCAATTTACAGTAACTCTGTTTGAACTCCATTTCTCTCTCCCGTCTTTGCTGTATCCACCACCTGCATGTTATAAGGGGTACAACCAACCTGGTCTCGGCCCCTTTTCTGCAGGAGCCCCACAGCAGGTGCATGAGTTGTTCTATGGTACATACACCATTTTATCTCTAATTGTCTCCAAACCTCTTCATAGTGAGTGAATTAAGACCAAAAATAGAGTTTTATAAAGGTTCCTAAAAATGGTGGTGATGTCATTACGTGACCGGTGTCTGGATCTTCTGGATTAATGTCTCTGATCACAATAGGTAAGTGATGACCAGAAAGGAGATCACCAAAATATCCCTGAATGTCAGTGCAGAACTCATCCTAATCATGATCTGGATATTTGGCTCACGTGGACCGGCTTGTTATAATGGATGGAAGTTCTTGGACACAACCCTACTATCCAAAAAAAAAAAAACTTAAAAAAATATTCCAAAAAAAGGTAAGAGCAAGGTCACAACATTATTCCAAGGTGACCTTTACAAAACTAAGCCATTAGTAATACAACTCCCAACATTCCTGGAGACTGCGGTTATCTGCTGTTTTGACAACCAATGAACATTGTCTTCACAAGCCTTTGAAGTCGTAGCTTGTCGAAAAAATTCCAGCCCAGCATTTATCTTTATCTTCGTGGAAAAACCTCTGTAAGATTTGTGTCAACTGTTAGACAATGGCTGTGGTGTAGGTGGTGATAGTCGTAGTTACACGTACATAACTACGCTTACATCTAAAATGGTGGCACCATGGAGGTTTCTACAAACAAAGGGCAATATGTGCTGTAACATAAGTAACCAGGGACAGAACAGCCACAACAGATATCACAATGCCCTCACAACTTCACTAGGTAAGGCTCTGATGAGGGCTCCAATTCTTGCCAGGTTATTGACTAGGGCGACTGGTTTGTATCTAGCAACGTTCACACGACAACAGAACATGTACGCCAAGAGAACAGACGCAACCACCCCAAACCCACTGTATACTCTTGTATAAAGAGAGCTATGGAGCGGACAATGGAGGAATTTATTAAGAGGAGACCCTTATACACTGGTGACCTGCCAGAATCACTGAACCACGCCTCGTAATCCGTGTGGTGCTTTTAGGGCCAACCCATGTGCCAAAAACCGAATTCTATGCCAGCAGCTGCCATGGAGTTCAGTTATAATCTACACAAGTGGAAGATCTAACCAGGCGAGCGCCATTGTAAACTTTTGCACAGTCCTGTAGGTGTCCACGCCAGGCAGTCATTGTACACGGTTGTAAACTTTTGCACAGCGCTGTATAGTGATGATGGTGAATGATACTTTGCAGATTTGTCGCACTGGCCGCTCCTCTGCCATGTAAGATAAGTGTTTACCCAAAAAGAAGAATTGCTGTAACACGTAAGTACAAGTCAATGAGCCTGGCCACAATGGTAATGGGACACTCCTTATAGGAAACGTGTCTATACAAGTGACAGGACCCTGTCACCCTGTTGCGTCCTCTCTACCCCCATAGTAAAACATGTGTGGACACTTTCTGAACTTACAGGAAACCACTGAAACTCAAGAAGTTGTGATCAGGTCACTGAAAGAGATGACAGACCAGAAACTTGTCTCAATGATCAGAAAACTGAAGAAGATTAATGAAGGTCATGGTGGAACAACAGAGACTCCCCCCAGTGGTCCTGGGGCAAAACACCATCAAGTCCTTCTACTTTTTGAAGGGAATGTATGAGATAAGAAAACAAGGCCTTCGTGTTTACCCAGAAAAAGCCCCTCTCCGGGCCATATATTCTATGTTTCAATGTACTAAACTCATTAGATAGTGAAGACTTTGCACCAGGTGCGGCAGTGGATGACTACTCTGGATCTCCATGCTCCTATACCTCTCTGCAGGAACATGGGGGCCACAAATAGACGGAACCTCACCACAACTTCACCCCCTGTAATTCTTAATTTCCGTTCCACCATATATCCTACATACTGTCCATCTTAGGTGAAGAGCACCTACTAGAACACCACCTCCAGGAGAATATAGCCCACTTATCCAGAACAGATTTCTAGTTCCACCATACGTCATAAACTGCCCATCTTCTATGAAGACCACCCCCTAGAAGACCATAGAGGTCTATGAGAAGAGTGCCCCCTTATATGATGGAACGAGAAATCTGAAGGGGGCACTGTTCTCATAGACCTCTATGGTATTCTAGGGGGCGATCTTCATAGAAGATGGACAGTATGTATGTTATATGGTAGAACTAGAAATCTGCTCTGTATAACATACATACTGTCCATCTTTTATGAAGATCGCCCCCTAGAATACCATAGAGGTCTATGAGAAGAGCGCTCCCTTATCCAGAGCAGATTTGCAGCTCCACTATATACCATACACATTGCCATCTTCTATGAAGACCACCTCCTCAGGCGACCCCTTCACAATTTGGGGTGGCGGTCTGTGACTCCCAGTATATAGAATATAGCTCTCTCTATGTAAGCGGGTATGAACATATGGAAACAATAGAATCTCCATTCTGTCCTCATCTGGTTTACAAACTAGAAAATCAAGTTCTATGTGATGTCAGAGTTCCCGGGTATCACCAACAAACCTCCGAGAGGAAGGGTCAGCGGGAAGAGAAGCCGAGGTAGATGGAGGAAGGAAGGAGGGTGCGGCGTGAGATTGACAGGTAGGGGAAGGAGGGGGACAAAAAGCAGAGGTAGTCAGTGCGGGAGTGTCCCATCCACCAACCTTTGTCCTCACAGGACCTGTATAAATAGCTGCACCTATTCAGTCACCACTCACACAGCATCCTGAGCCAGCTCTACAGGTAAGTGTCAGCTCCTGGGCTCACTGACCTCCACCCTGGAGGACCTGCACGCAGAATTCTCTCCTGTTACTGTATTATTACATGTGCCTGTCTCGTGGACAATTCTATCTATTCTATCATTCTTAGAGGATCTTTGCAAAGTTTATACTGCTTGGACCGGCTGCAGATTTATAGGACAGAGAGAAAATTCTATGGAAGAAGAGTCATAGAGATAAGACAGCAGCGAGGATAGAGAGAAGGTTCTATGGAAGAAGTGTAATAGAGATAAGACGGCAGCGAGGATAGAGAGAAGGTTCTATGGAAGAAGACTAATAGAGATAAGACAGCAGCGAGGATAGAGAGAAGGTTCTATGGAAGAAGAGTCATAGAGATATGTGGCAGCGAGGATAGAGAGAAGGTTCTATGGAAGAAGAGTAATAGAGATAAGACAGCAGCGAGGATAGAGAGAAGGTTCTATGGAAGAAGAGTAATAGAGATAAGACGGCAGCGAGGATAGAGAGAAGGTTCTATGGAAGAAGACTAATAGAGATAAGACGGCAGCGAGGATAGAGAGAAGGTTCTATGGAAGAAGACTAATAGAGATAAGACAGCAGCGAGGATAGAGAGAAGGTTCTATGGAAGAAGAGTAATAGAGATATGTGGCAGCAAGGATAGAGAGAAGGTTCTATGGAAGAAGACTAATAGAGATAAGACAGCAGCGAGGATAGAGAGAAGGTTCTATGGAAGAAGAGTCATAGAGATATGTGGCAGCAAGGATAGAGAGAAGGTTCTATGGAAGAAGAGTAATAGAGATAAGACAGCAGCGAGGATAGAGAGAAGGTTCTATGGAAGAAAAGTAATAGAGATAAGACAACAGCGAGGATAGAGAGAAGGTTCTATGGAAGAAGAGTAATGAGATATGTGTGTGCGCAGCAGCATGGGAGAGTTAGAGGAAGACAGCAGCGAGGATAGAGAGAAGGTTCTATGGAAGAAGAGTAATAGAGATAGACAACAGCGAGGAAAGAAATGTGGCAGAGAGGGGGGGATAGAGAGAAGGTTCTATGGAAGAAGAGTAATAGAGATAAGACAGCAGCGAGGATAGAGAGAAGGTTCTATGGAAGAAGAGTAATAGAGATAAGACGGCAGCGAGGATAGAGAGAAGGTTCTATGGAAGAAGAGTAATAGAGATAAGACAGCAGCGAGGATAGAGAGAAGGTTCTATGGAAGAAGAGTAATAGAGATAAGACAGCAGCGAGGATAGAGAGAAGGTTCTATGGAAGAAGAGTAATAGAGATAAGACAGCAGCGAGGATAGAGAGAAGGTTCTATGGAAGAAGAGTAATAGAGATAAGATGGCAGCGAGGATAGAGAGAAGGTTCTATGGAAGAAAAGTAATAGAGATAAGACAGCAGCGAGGATAGAGAGAAGGTTCTATGGAAGAAGAGTAATAGAGATAAGACGGCAGCGAGGATAGAGAGAAGGTTCTATGGAAGAAGAGTAATAGAGATATGTGGCAGCGAGGATAGAGAGAAGGTTCTATGGAAGAAGAGTAATAGAGATAAGACAGCAGCGAGGATAGAGAGAAGGTTCTATGGAAGAAGAGTAATAGAGATAAGACGGCAGCAAGGATAGAGAGAAGGTTCTATGGATGAAGAGTAATAGAGATAAGACTTCCTTTTGCGACCAGAAGTTACAGTTGCAGCATCCTCGGGGTGATGCAATTCCCTGGGGAAGGAGTTGCAGGGCAGCACGGCCATCTTGAGTCGTGGTTATAGTGCAGAACTAGTGTAAATACAAAGCAAGAAATGAGGATTACTGATTGGAGAGAAAAGCAGATTTCTCCAGCCAACATGGCGGACTGTAGGAGGGAGCGCCCCATAAGATATAATATATGTCCCTGGATGTGTCGTACGATGGATCCAGCAGAGCGTTGTGGCTTCTGTCCATTAATATGATGTGAACAGAGTCTTACAACGAGTAGCTCCTGCTTTTCTATCGATGACTAGGATTCCCTCTTATTGGAGCATATTCACATGTGGCAGATTTGTTGTCTCTGTTACCTGGAAGGGTTTTGCAGAAATCCTTGGACCTGCTGCAGAAACAGCCCCATTAACATGTATATAACAGATTGTCAATCTGCAATGTGTGAATTCACCTTTACCTGAAACATGTCTATGATATCCAGCAAGAAACTGCAGCCGTCTTAGTGTATGCCTGGAAGGGGTTAACTCCACCTGGGCACGATTTATGGATAAGGATTTATTTGTCTTCACCTCCATTTCTATTCACTCCCCTCCTGACCGCCGCCTGCTGACTGGAAGGCAAACAGTCCGTAGCGCCGCGCCCTCCGCGTAACGCAGCAATGGTGACAGAGTTCTCACTTTCCTTCATCTTTGTTATGGTTAAATAACTAGGAAATGTATCAACCCCTGGGGGACAAAGAAGAGGGGTGGTCTCCAATGGAACCCCTAGGTGCCCCTAGTGGGCAGATGAGGGGGGGTAGAGGGGCAATACATGGGGGGCTTATCTACTACAAACACATATATAAGGGGAACCCTGCGAAAGCTGAAACTTCCTGTTACTATTGCTCACTAGAGACTCTTTCTGACTACGACTACAAACAATTTGTTTTTGATATTTGGGTCCCAGGTACTGTGGGAGGAAGATTTCATTATTAGAGGATTGTGTATTGAATGACATTTGGCCCCCAATGTAAGAGGTGTATTATGGCCATGTTATGTCCGGTTGTCACTGCTCAGCCCCTTGAGCTGCTCCTCCCTCACACAGAATGATATATGGCAGCGGGTCCATCTTTCTTGTGCTGTTTTTCTCCCAATATCTGACACGTAGCTGTTGGCTATAGACAGTCTGGAGACCCGGGCCACCTGCAGGTCTCCAGCCATGAATCAGACCTCCTTGGGGCCATGGCACTGATAACAGCCTTCTCACATGTTCCTGGAAACAAGCCTGTGTTGCTCTGCACTCTCTCTCCTGGGATCGCAGCTTGTACTGTACATAGTAATTACCGGGTGCTCACAATATGGCCGCATCTTCTTCTTTTACAGATCACAATGTCTTACCCAGTCGCCTCTCAGCCCCAGGCCATGCAGGGATATACCACCAGCTCCAGCCAGTGGAGCTCTGACGTCATGGACTGCTGTGAAGACATGGGGATCTGTAAGTCTTCATAGGGGGATTGTCAAAAAAGTCTCTTTCTTGTGATACAGATGTAGCAACGTTAACCAGAACTGTGTGCAGAGTCCTTAACTGCAAAGTTACTAAAAAGTCACTGACAAGACTAAGATAACACTGACATTGCCACCGTGCTGCTGCTGACGTGGTGAAGGTTAACTCTGCTAGATCTGTATATAAACATGACCACACGGCTTAAATGTGACCAAAACGTGACTATAGACCTTCTACAAAACCAGAACATGACCATAGAGCTTAAATGTGGCCATAATGGGACTATAGAGCTTCTACAGGACCATAACAGGACCATAGAGCTTCTACAAGACCATAACAGGACCATAGAGCTTCAACCTGACCATAACATGACCACAGAGCTTCTACAGGACCATAACAGGACCATAGAGCTTCTACAAGACCATAACATGACCATAGAGCTTCTACAAGACCATAACATGACCATAGAGCTTCTACAAGACCATAACATGACCATAGAGCTTCTACAGGACCATAAAGCTTCTACCTGACTATAACACGACCATAGAGCTTCTACAGGACCATAACATGACCATAGAGCTTCTACACGACCATAACAGGACCATAGAGCTTCTACAGGACCATAACAGGACCATAGAGCTTCTACCTGACCATAACATGACCATAGAGCTTCTACAGGACCATAACAGGACCATAGAGCTTCTACCTGACCATAACATCAACATAGAGCTTCTACAGGACCATAACAGGACCATAGAGCTTCTACAGGACCATAACAGGACCATAGAGCTTCTACAGGACCATAACAGGACCATAGAGCTTCTACAGGACCATAACATGACCATAGAGCTTCTACAGGACCATAACAGGACCATAGAGCTTCTACAAGACCATAACAGGACCATAGAGCTTCTACCTGACCATAACATGATCATAGAGCTTCTACAGGACCATAACAGGACCATAGAGCTCTACCGACCACATCAACAAGAGCTTCTACAGGCCTAACAGGCCATAGAGCCTCGACCATAACAGGACCATAGAGCTTCTACAGGACCATAACAGGACCATAGAGCTTCTACAGGACCATAACAGGACCATAGAGCTTCTACAGGACCATAACATGACCATAGAGCTTCTACAGGACCATAACATGACCATAGAGCTTCTATCTGACCATAACATGACCATAGATCTTCTACAGGACCATAACAGGACCATAGAGCTTCTACAGGACCAGGCCGGGGCGACCATAACAGGACCATAGAGCTTCTACAGGACCATAACAGGACCATAGAGCTTCAACAGGACCATAACATGACCATAGAGCTTCTACAGGACCATAACAGACCAGGCTACGACCATAACATGACCATAGAGCTTCACAGGACCAACAGGACGGGCATAACAGGACCATAGAGCTTCTACAGGACCATAACATAACCATAGAGCTTCAACAGGACCATAACATGACCATAGAGCTTCTACAGGACCATAACATGCCACAGACTCCACAGGACCTAACATAACCTACTCTACGGACCATAACATGACCATAGAGCTTCTCAGGCCAACATGACCATAGAGCTTCTTCTGACCATAACAGGACCATAGAGCTTCTACAGGACCATAACAGGACCATAGAGCTTCTACAGGACCATAACAGGACCATAGAGCTTCTACAGGACCATAACATGACCATAGAGCTTCTACAGGACCATAACATGACCATAGAGCTTCTACAGGACCATAACATGACCATAGAGCTTCTACAGGACCATTGAGCTTCTACCTGACCATAACACGACCATAGACCTTCTACAGGACCATAACATAACCATAGAGCTTCTACAGGACCATAACATGACCATAGAGCTTCCATGTGACGACAGATGTTCTACAGACCCATGACATGACCATAGAGCTTGTACGTGACTGAGATATATGTATCTATATGTATTTAGCCCGATTTTCTTTTTCTAGGTCTTTGTGGAACATTTGTCCCTTGTATTCTGGCCTGTAGAGTGGCCTCAGACTTTGGAGAGTGCTGCTGCCTGCCAATGCTCCCAGGCACTCTGCTCGCCATGCGGACAGGCATTAGAGAACGATATCACATTCCGGTAAGTCTCTCCTAAGAGGGCGCCATCTCTGTGTCATCTAATGGAGTCTCTAGGGTGCGCCCACATGGGAGTATCAGAATCTGACCTGCAGGAAGAGGCCCTCTTGGCCACGCAGTGGTTCCCGAGTCAACTATGGGGGGGGTTTTGCTTTTGCTGGATCTTTGGATCCGAATACTGTGTCAAGGCCCCGGAGTATCCTCTGGTGGGCCAGACAGACCCCAAAATGGTAGAAAAACAGTGAAAGAGTTAGTAAAGAGGCTCAGCTTTTGATGTTGAGTTAATGGGGACATTTTGTTTATAGGGGTTGTAGAGGATTAGAAAAATATTGCTGTTTTCCTCCAGAAATAGCGCCACACCTGCCCACAGGCTGTATGTGGTATTGCAATTCATCCCCATTCACTTCTATGAAGCTGACCTGTAATACCAGACATCTCTAGGTCTTGCGGAGTCCATTTCCCTTTCTAAACACCCTCTCATTTTGCGTTACAGGGAAGTATCTGCAACGACTGTGTGTGTATGACGTTCTGCGGACAGTGCACCCTCTGCCAGATGGCTCGTGAGCTGAAGCAAAGGACCTAATGTGGCCGTAGGGATCTCGTACTACTGCACCTATGGACTGTATTATCTCACTAAATAGGACGCAGCAAGACCCCTGGCTGGAGATGGGGAGAGTGACCTCTGACCCCTACATCCATACATCATCCCCAGTGTGGAAGGAAGCAGTGTTGCCCCCTATAGGTTCTATACGTACAGATCTGGCCCCTATACATTGGCTGATCTCTCCCTATAACCTATTTGTACAGTCTCAACCTCTGCAGCTGATAGAACACTACAACTCCCACCAGGCTGTCCGGGCATGCTGGGACGTGTAGTTTGACAGCGGAGCCCCAGGTTGCTGCAGTACGCAGCTCTGCTTTCATGTGTTTGAGGTTAATAAATCTATTTTTGCTATTTTTGTGATCTTTATGTATTTTCACTGTATAATATATGATTATAATAAAATAGAATAAATATAATATAGTCGTGAGACCTGTGATCTACTATAGAAGAAGAGTATATACCGTATACCAGCAATACCCTGATATGCTGCCCTTAGCACTGTCGCCCCCTAGTGGTCAGATGTAGTACAAGGGGGCAGCAATAGGGTTGTATATAGAATAGATATCATATAGTTGTGAGACCTGTGATGTACTATAGAAGAAGAGTATATACCGTATACCAGCAATACCCTGATATGCTGCCCTTAGCACTGTCGCCCCCTAGTGGTCAGATGTAGTACAAGGGGGCAGCAATAGGGTTGTATATAGAATAGATATCATATAGTTGTGAGACCTGTGATGTACTATAGAAGAAGAGTATATACCGTATACCAGCTATACCCTGATATGCTGCTGTTAACATGGTGGGAGCGGCCATCATTAACCCTACAGGGGCTGGGATTGACCCACGGGTCACTATTATGAGGAAATGCTTGGAGATCTCTTAAAGGGCCAGTACACCTCTAACACAAGCAGGCTAGTATAAGAGCACCAGTGTACATGTGTGTGTGTGTGTAGGTGACCATAGTGTCAATTCTCCACATTAACCCTAAAGTGTATTCACGGGACAGAAGTTTGCAGTGCGGTGTCAGTATATACAGTATGTGTATATATATATATATATATATATATATATATATTATATATATGGGGCCCTCCTCTACCCCAGAGCTGGGAATGTCTGATCATATACTACGAAGTGCAGTTATTTTAAGAAGAACCATGTGGCCTCTTAATGGGGCAGGAAATGAGCTCCATATGGCCAGGACATGGTTACTGCACAGTCTGCACCCATAGAGCTTGCAGTGAGACCCCTTGCGAGTCCTCGCTGCTCTATAACACATACTGGCAGTGCCATCATTACTGACACTGAATAAAGACAACTAGTCACACTGGGATGCTGCGGCAGGGTCGGTGCACCGGAGCGCTTATGTTATGGCAGAGATTGTGACAACCGTGCAGAACTGATAGAAACGATAAAGGTTTATTATATAGAGACAGTACAAGTGGTCAGCATCACTGGCACCGATATAGGGGCTCACCGTGGCCGGCACCGATATAGGGGCTCACTGTGGCAGGTACCGATATAGGGGCTCACTGTGGCCGGCACCGATATAGGGGCTCACTGTGGCCGGCACCGATATAGGGGCTCACTGTGGCCGGCACTAAGGGGCCGGGGGGGGTGATATAGGGGCTCACTGTGGCCGGCACCGATATAGGGGCTCACCGTGGCCGGCACCGATATAGGGGCTCACTGTGGCCGGCACCGATATAGGGGCTCACTGTGGCCGGCACTGATATAGGGGCTCACTGTGACCGGCACCGATATAGGGGCTCACTGTGGCCGGCACCGATATAGGGGCTCACTGTGACCGGCACTGATATAGGGGCTCACTGTGACCGGCACCGATATAGGGGCTCACTGTGGCCGGCACTGATATAGGGGCTCACTGTGGCAGGCACCGATATAGGGGCTCACTGTGGCCGGCACTGATATAGGGGACACTGTGGCCGGCACTGATATAGGGGCTCACTGTGGCCGGCACTGATATAGGGGCTCACTGTGGCAGGCACCGATATAGGGGCTCACTGTGGCCGGCACTGATATAGGGGACACTGTGGCCGGCACTGATATAGGGGCTCACTGTGGCAGGTACCGATATAGGGGCTCACTGTGGCCGGCACCGATATAGGGGCTCACTGTGGCCGGCACTGATATAGGGGCTCACTGTGGCCGGCACCGATATAGGGGCTCACTGTGGCCGGCACTGATATAGGGGACACTGTGGCCGGCACTGATATAGGGGACACTGTGGCCGGCACTGATATAGGGGACACTGTGGCCGGCACTGATATAGGGGCTCACTGTGGCAGGTACCGATATAGGGGCTCACTGTGGCCGGCACTGATATAGGGGCTCACGGTATATAACAGTATTATACTATATAGCTATATGTAATATTATACAGTACATAGCAGTATATAACAGTATTATGCTATATAGCTGTATGTAATATTATACATAGCAGCATATAACAGTATTATACGATATAGCTGTATGTAACATAGCAGTATATAACATATTATACAAAAAATTTTATAAAAAATAATAATATTATACATAGCAGTATATAACAGTATTATACGATATAGCTGTATGTAATAATATTATACATAGCAGTATATAACAGTATTATACGATATAGCTGTATGTAATAATATTATACATAGCAGTATATAACAGTATTATGCTATATAGCTGTATGTAATATTATACAGTACATAGCAGTATATAACAGTATTATGCTATATAGCTGTATGTAATAATATTCTATGTAGCTGGACTGTCACTATTTCAGAGATATGGGGATAAGATGGGGAGGAAGTCACACACCTGCACTATCTACATTCACACCTCGTGTGAGTTTTATCACTGTAATTACAAGCGGTATAACCTGACCAAAGCCCAGCAGTAAATTCTCTATGTTAAAAAAATTAACCAGTGTACAATACAAATGGAGAAACTTCCTCTTTTAAAAGGTGTTTCCTCCGAACAGAACAGAATTTACATCTGTAGAAAACTTGCAAACATAATTTAAATTTTGCAGAATTTGAGAAGATAACATGACCACAATAAGGACATCATGGCTGGTTATCAGGAGGAGGGGACACTACATGTATGGGAAGATAACCCGACCACAATAAGGACATCATGGCTGGTTATCAGGAGGGGACACTACATGTATGAGAAGATAACCCGACCACAATAAGGACATCATGGCTGGTTATCAGGAGGGACACTACATGTATGGGAAGATAACCCGACCACAATAAGGACATCATGGCTGGTTATCAGGAGAGGACACTACATGTATGAGAAGATAACCTGACCACAATAAGGACATCATGGCTGGTTATCAGGAGGGGACACTACATGTATGAGAAGATAACCTGACCACAATAAGGACATCATGGCTGGTTATCAGGAGGGGACACTACATGTATGAGAAGATAACCCGACCACAATAAGGACATCATGGCTGGTTATCAGGAGGGACACTACATGTATGAGAAGATAACCTGACCACAATAAGGACATAATGGCTGGTTATCAGGAGGGTACTACATGTATGAGAAGATAACCTAACCCAACCACAATAAGGACATCATGGCTGGTTATCAGGAGGGGACACTACATGTATGAGAAGATAACCCGACCACAATAAGGACATCATGGCTGGTTATCAGGAGGACACTACATGTATGAGAAGATAACCTAACCCAACCACAATAAGGACATCATGGCTGGTTATCAGGAGGACACTACATGTATGAGAAGATAACCCGACCACAATAAGGACATCATGGCTGGTTATCAGGAGGACACTACATGTATGAGAAGATAACCTGACCACAATAAGGACATCATGGCTGGTTATCAGGAGGACACTACATGTATGAGAAGATAACCTGACCACAATAAGGACATCATGGCTGGTTATCAGGAGGACACTACATGTATGAGAAGATAACCTGACCACAATAAGGACATAATGGCTGGTTATCAGGAGGGTACTACATGTATGAGAAGATAACCTAACCCAACCACAATAAGGACATCATGGCTGGTTATCAGGAGGGGACACTACATGTATGAGAAGATAACCCGACCACAATAAGGACATCATGGCTGGTTATCAGGAGGACACTACATGTATGAGAAGATAACCTAACCCAACCACAATAAGGACATCATGGCTGGTTATCAGGAGGACACTACATGTATGAGAAGATAACCCGACCACAATAAGGACATCATGGCTGGTTATCAGGAGGACACTACATGTATGAGAAGATAACCTGACCACAATAAGGACATCATGGCTGGTTATCAGGAGGACACTACATGTATGAGAAGATAACCCGACCACAATAAGGACATCATAGCTGGTTATCAGGAGGGGACACTACATGTATGAGAAGATAACCTGACCACAATAAGGACATCATGGCTGGTTATCAGGAGAACACTACATGTATGGGAAGATAACCCGACCACAATAAGGACATCATGGCTGGTTATCAGGAGGGGACACTACATGTATGAGAGGATAACCTGACCACAATAAGGACATCATGGCTGGTTATCAGGAAGGGACACTACATGTATGAGAAGATAACCTGACCACAATAAGGACATCATGGCTAGTTAACAGGAGAACACTACATGTATGAGAAGATAACCTGACCATAATAAGGACATCATGGATGGTTATCAGGAGGACACTACATGTATGAGAAGATAACCTGACCACAATAAGGACATCATGGCTGGTTATCAGGAAGGACAATACATGTATGAGAAGATAACCTGACCACAATAAGGACATCATGGCTGGTTATCAGGAGAACACTACATGTATGAGAAGATAACCTGACCACAATAAAGACATCATGGCTGGTTATCAGGAGGACACTACATGTATGAGAAGATAACCCGACCACAATAAGGACATCATGGCTGGTTATCAGGAGGACACTACATGTATGAGAAGATAACCTGACCACAATAAGGACATCATGGCTGGTTATCAGGAGGGGCCCTACATGTATGAGAAGATAACCTGACTACAATAAGGACATCTTGGCTAGTTAACAGGAGAACACTACATGTATGAGAAGATAACCTGACCACAATAAGGACATCATGGCTGGTTATCAGGAGAGACACTACATGTATGAGAAGATAACCCGACCACAATAAGGACATCATGGCTGGTTATCAGGAGGGCACTACATGTATGAGAAGATAACCCGACCACAATAAGGACATCATGGCTGGTTATCAGGAGGGCACTACATGTATGAGAAGATAACCTGACAACAATAAGGACATCATGGCTGGTTATCAGGAGGGCACTACATGTATGAGAAGATAACCCGACCACAATAAGGACATCATGGCTGGTTATCAGGAGGGGACACTACATGTATGAGAAGATAACCTGACCACAATAAGGACATAATGGCTGGTTATCAGGAGGGCACTACATGTATGAGAAGATAACTCGACCACAATAAGGACATCATGGCTGGTTATCAGGAGGGACACTACATGTATGAGAAGATAACCTGACCACAATAAGGACATCATGGCTGGTTATCTGGAGGGGACACTACATGTATGAGAAGATAACCTGACCACAATAAGGACATAATGGCTGGTTATCAGGAGGGCACTACATGTATGAGAAGATAACCCGACCACAATAAGGACATCATGGCTGGTTATCAGGAGGGACACTACATGTATGAGAAGATAACCCGACCACAATAAGGACATCATGGCTGGTTATCAGGAGGGACACTACATGTATGAGAAGATAACCCGACCACAATAAGGACATCATGGCTGGTTATCAGGAGGACACTACATGTATGAGAAGATAACCTGACCACAATAAGGACATCATGGCTGGTTATCAGGAGGACACTACATGTATGAGAAGATAACCCGACCACAATAAGGACATCATAGCTGGTTATCAGGAGGGGACACTACATGTATGAGAAGATAACCTGACCACAATAAGGACATCATGGCTGGTTATCAGGAGGGGACACTACATGTATGAGAAGATAACCTGACCACAATAAGGACATCATGGCTGGTTATCAGGAGGGGACACTACATGTATGAGAAGATAACCCGACCACAATAAGGACATCATGGCTGGTTATCAGGAGGGGACACTACATGTATGAGAAGATAACCCGACCACAATAAGGACATCATGGCTGGTTATCAGGAGGGACACTACATGTATGAGAAGATAACCCGACCACAATAAGGACATCATGGCTGGTTATCAGGAGGGACACTACATGTATGAGAAGATAACCCGACCACAATAAGGACATCATGGCTGGTTATCAGGAGGACACTACATGTATGAGAAGATAACCTGACCACAATAAGGACATCATGGCTGGTTATCGGGAGGACACTACATGTATGAGAAGATAACCTGACCACAATAAGGACATCATGGCTGGTTATCAGGAGGGGACACTACATGTATGAGAAGATAACCTGACCACAATAAGGACATCATGGCTGGTTATCAGGAGGACACTACATGTATGAGAAGATAACCCGACCACAGTAAGGACATCATAGCTGGTTATCAGGAGGGGACACTACATGTATGAGAAGATAACCTGACCACAATAAGGACATCATGGCTGGTTATCAGGAGGGGACACTACATGTATGAGAAGATAACCTGACCACAATAAGGACATCATGGCTGGTTATCAGGAGGGGACACTACATGTATGAGAAGATAACCCGACCACAATAAGGACATCATGGCTGGTTATCAGGAGGACACTACATGTATGAGAAGATAACCTGACCACAATAAGGACATCATGGCTGGTTATCAGGAGGACACTACATGTATGAGAAGATAACCCGACCACAATAAGGACATCATGGCTGGTTATCAGGAGGACACTACATGTATGAGAAGATAACCTGACCACAATAAGGACATCATGGCTGGTTATCAGGAGGGACACTACATGTATGAGAAGATAACCCGACCACAATAAGGACATCATGGCTGGTTATCAGGAGGACACTACATGTATGAGAAGATAACCCGACCACAATAAGGACATCATGGCTGGTTATCAGGAGAACACTACATGTATGAGAAGATAACCTGACCACAATAAGGACATCATGGCTGGTTATCAGGAGGACACTATATGTATGAGAAGATAACCCACCACAATAAGGACATCATGGCTGGTTATCAGGAGGACACTACATGTATGAGGAGATAACCCACCACAATAAGGACATCATGGCTGGTTATCAGGAGGACACTACATGTATGAGAAGATAACCTGACCACAATAAGGACATCATGGCTGGTTATCAGGAGGGGGGACACTACATGTATGAGAAGATAACCTGACCACAATAAGGACATCATGGCTGGTTATCAGGAGGGCCCTACATGTATGAGAAGATAACCTGACCACAATAAGGACATCTTGGCTAGTTAACAGGAGAACACTACATGTATGAGAAGATAACCTGACCACAATAAGGACATCATGGATGGTTATCAGGAGGACACTACATGTATGAGAAGATAACCTGACCATAATAAGGACATCATGGCTGGTTATCAGAGGGACACTACATGTATGAGAAGATAACCTGACCACAATAAGGACATCATAGCTGGTTATCAGGAGGACACTACAATATGAGAAGATAACCCACCACAATAAGGACATCATGGCTGGTTATCAGGAGGGGGCACTACATGTATGAGAAGATAACCTGACCACAATAAGGACATCATGGCTGGTTATCAGGAGGGGACACTACATGTATGAGAAGATAACCTGACCACAATAAGGACATCATGGCTGGTTATCAGGAGGACACTACATGTATGAGAAGATAACCTGACCACAATAAGGACATCATGGCTGGTTATCAGGAGGGGCCCTACATGTATGAGAAGATAACCTGACTACAATAAGGACATCTTGGCTAGTTAACAGGAGAACACTACATGTATGAGAAGATAACCTGACCACAATAAGGACATCATGGCTGGTTATCAGGAGAGACACTACATGTATGAGAAGATAACCCGACCACAATAAGGACATCATGGCTGGTTATCAGGAGGGCACTACATGTATGAGAAGATAACCCGACCACAATAAGGACATCATGGCTGGTTATCAGGAGGGCACTACATGTATGAGAAGATAACCTGACAACAATAAGGACATCATGGCTGGTTATCAGGGAGGGCACTACATGTATGAGAAGATAACCCGACCACAATAAGGACATCATGGCTGGTTATCAGGAGGGGACACTACATGTATGAGAAGATAACCTGACCACAATAAGGACATAATGGCTGGTTATCAGGAGGGCACTACATGTATGAGAAGATAACTCGACCACAATAAGGACATCATGGCTGGTTATCAGGAGGACACTACATGTATGAGAAGATAACCTGACCACAATAAGGACATCATGGCTGGTTATCTGGAGGGGACACTACATGTATGAGAAGATAACCTGACCACAATAAGGACATCATGGCTGGTTATCAGGAGGGCACTACATGTATGAGAAGATAACCCGACCACAATAAGGACATCATGGCTGGTTATCAGGAGGGACACTACATGTATGAGAAGATAACCCGACCACAATAAGGACATCATGGCTGGTTATCAGGAGGGACACTACATGTATGAGAAGATAACCCGACCACAATAAGGACATCATGGCTGGTTATCAGGAGGACACTACATGTATGAGAAGATAACCTGACCACAATAAGGACATCATGGCTGGTTATCAGGAGGACACTACATGTATGAGAAGATAACCCGACCACAATAAGGACATCATAGCTGGTTATCAGGAGGGGACACTACATGTATGAGAAGATAACCTGACCACAATAAGGACATCATGGCTGGTTATCAGGAGGGGACACTACATGTATGAGAAGATAACCTGACCACAATAAGGACATCATGGCTGGTTATCAGGAGGGGACACTACATGTATGAGAAGATAACCCGACCACAATAAGGACATCATGGCTGGTTATCAGGAGGGGACACTACATGTATGAGAAGATAACTCGACCACAATAAGGACATCATGGCTGGTTATCAGGAGGGACACTACATGTATGAGAAGATAACCCGACCACAATAAGGACATCATGGCTGGTTATCAGGAGGACACTACATGTATGAGAAGATAACCTGACCACAATAAGGACATCATGGCTGGTTATCAGGAGGACACTACATGTATGAGAAGATAACCTGACCACAATAAGGACATCATGGCTGGTTATCGGGAGGACACTACATGTATGAGAAGATAACCTGACCACAATAAGGACATCATGGCTGGTTATCAGGAGGGGACACTACATGTATGAGAAGATAACCTGACCACAATAAGGACATCATGGCTGGTTATCAGGAGGACACTACATGTATGAGAAGATAACCCGACCACAGTAAGGACATCATAGCTGGTTATCAGGAGGGGACACTACATGTATGAGAAGATAACCTGACCACAATAAGGACATCATGGCTGGTTATCAGGAGGGGACACTACATGTATGAGAAGATAACCTGACCACAATAAGGACATCATGGCTGGTTATCAGGAGGACACTACATGTATGAGAAGATAACCCGACCACAATAAGGACATCATGGCTGGTTATCAGGAGGACACTACATGTATGAGAAGATAACCTGACCACAATAAGGACATCATGGCTGGTTATCAGGAGGGACACTACATGTATGAGAAGATAACCCGACCACAATAAGGACATAATGGCTGGTTATCAGGAGGACACTACATGTATGAGAAGATAACCCGACCACAATAAGGACATCATGGCTGGTTATCAGGAGAACACTACATGTATGAGAAGATAACCTGACCACAATAAGGACATCATGGCTGGTTATCAGGAGGACACTATATGTATGAGAAGATAACCCGACCACAATAAGGACATCATGGCTGGTTATCAGGAGGACACTACATGTATGAGGAGATAACCCGACCACAATAAGGACATCATGGCTGGTTATCAGGAGGACACTACATGTATGAGAAGATAACCTGACCACAATAAGGACATCATGGCTGGTTATCAGGAGGGGACACTACATGTATGAGAAGATAACCTGACCACAATAAGGACATCATGGCTGGTTATCAGGAGGGGCCCTACATGTATGAGAAGATAACCTGACCACAATAAGGACATCTTGGCTAGTTAACAGGAGAACACTACATGTATGAGAAGATAACCTGACCACAATAAGGACATCATGGATGGTTATCAGGAGGACACTACATGTATGAGAAGATAACCTGACCATAATAAGGACATCATGGCTGGTTATCAGGAGGGACACTACATGTATGAGAAGATAACCTGACCACAATAAGGACATCATAGCTGGTTATCAGGAGGACACTACATATATGAGAAGATAACCCGACCACAATAAGGACATCATGGCTGGTTATCAGGAGGGGGCACTACATGCATGAGAAGATAACCTGACCACAATAAGGACATCATGGCTGGTTATCAGGAGGGGACACTACATGTATGAGAAGATAACCTGACCACAATAAGGACATCATGGCTGGTTATCAGGAGGACACTACATGTATGAGAAGATAACCTGACCACAATAAGGACATCATGGCTGGTTATGAGGAGGGGACACTACATGTATGAGAAGATAACCCGACCACAATAAGGACATCATGGCTGGTTATCAGGAGAGACACTACATGTATGAGAAGATAACCTGACCACAATAAGGACATCATGGCTGGTTATCAGGAGGGACACTACATGTATGAGAAGATAACCCGACCACAATAAGGACATCATGGCTGGTTATCAGGAGGGACACTACATATATGAGAAGATAACCTGACCACAATAAGGACATCATGGCTGGTTATCAGGCAGGGACACTACATGTATGAGAAGATAACCTGACCACAATAAGGACATCATGGCTGGTTATCAGGAGGACACTACATGTATGAGAAGATAACCTGACCACAATAAGGACATCATGGCTGGTTATCAGGAGGGACACTACATGTATGAGAAGATAACCTGACCACAATAAGGACATCATGGCTGGTTATCAGGAGGGGCACTACATGTATGAGAAGATAACCTGACCACAATAAGGACATCATGGCTGGTTATCAGGAGGACACTACATGTATGAGAAGATAACCTGACCACAATAAGGACATCATGGCTGGTTGTCAGGAGGACACTTCATGTATGAGAAGATAACCCGACCACAATAAGGACATCATGGCTGGTTATCAGGAGGACACTACATGTATGAGAAGATAACCTGACCACAATAAGGACATCATGGCTGGTTATCAGGAGGGGACACTACATGTATGAGAAGATAACCCGACCACAATAAGGACATCATGGCTGGTTATCAGGAGGGACACTACATGTATGAGAAGATAACCCGACCACAATAAGGACATCATGGCTGGTTATCAGGAGGACACTACATGTATGAGAAGATAACCTGACCACAATAAGGACATCATGGCTGGTTATCAGGAGGGGACACTACGTGTATGAGAAGATAACCCGACCACAATAAGGACATCATGGCTGGTTATCAGGAGGGACACTACATGTATGAGAAGATAACCTGACCACAATACAGGGCTTCCTCCTTCCTTCCTTCTTATATAGAAGAGCTTTGGGAATTGGATGTATGAAAGGACTGTTGGATGATCACCCAATTATAAAGTATATCGACCACTGTAGCACCCTGATGGTAACTATGATCCCTCCAAAACTAACCCCTTTGGTACCCTGATGATAACAGTTACTCCTCCAATATTGATCCCTGTGGTACACGGATTGTAATAGTGACCCCCCCTCCCACTGAAGCTCCCTACTGGTAACTGTGACCCTCCATATTGATCCTGTGGCACTCCATTGGTGACTGCGAACTCCTTCAATAATGACACCTGTGGCACCCCACTGGTAACTATAATTTCTTTCTCCACTACTGACCCCTGTGGAATCCCTTTGGTAACTGTGACCCCTCCAATACTGACCTCTGTGGCACCCCACTGGTGACTGTGACCCCTCCAATACTGACTTCTGTGACACCACATTGGTAACTGTGACCCCTCCAATGCTGACCCCTGTGTCACCCCACTGGTGACTGTGACCCCTCCAATGCTGACCCCTGTAGCACCCCACTGGTGACCCCTCCAATGCTGACCCCTGTAGCACCCCACTGGTGACTGTGACCCCTCCAATGCTGACTCCTGTAGCATCCCACTGGTGACCCCTCCAATGCTGACCCCTGTAGCACCCCACTGGTGACTGTGACCCCTCCAATGCTGACCCCTGTAGCACCCCACTGGTGACCCCTCCAATGCTGATCCCAGTAGCACCCCACTGGTGACTGTAACAGATTCTGAATATGAACTATGAATAAGCATGACTGTGGAGAGGGGGGCTACAGGAGTTGCAGGGAGGCATTCTGACAGAAGAGGGGTAGGGTGCAACAGGGGGCAGGACTCTGATGAATCTGAGGTTAGCTCTCAATAGTATCTGAGGCAGCGGAGGGAGAGATCTCCTGTTTACACAGCAACCCATGCTAGTAATAGAGGTCACACTGTGACTTAATTAGGAAAGTGAAAGCAGGATAAGGAAAGACACTGAGTAGACAACTATTACTATTTAGGGATCAGCCTATCAGACAATATAAAAACAAATCACCCGAGTGTCCCTTTAACAAATATCAACCACTTGAAGAAAAGGACAGAAATTATTTCAATGTTTGGAAAGCCCATGACCAAATCCTGTATTAGAAGTCTGAGTAAATGGGCGAGGGGGGTTCTTGTTTTGGATATTCATCAAGTTGCAAGTGATTTTTGCTCAGGAGCACTCGGTGTGATCCATTGCTCACATAGCCTATTGATTTCAATGCACACTGTGTAATGCTTCATTTTACCTGTAGAGGCGCTGCATACATATTAAGCACAAACTGACAGGTCTCTCCAAAGACTACGGGTAGTAGTATGGGTAGATAAAAGAGTGGTCCAGGATTTTGAGCAGATTCAGGACTGATCAGGTTGGGTGTAAACCAAACATAAAAGCCAAACTCCCCAATCCCCGCCGCTCCATTGACCAGTCCTGGTCCCTCTCCCTCTGTTCTGGGACTCACTGCAAGAGAAGCGGAGAGGGTCACCTGACCGCTGAGGAACCACGGATATGTGTACGCAATGGCCCCGCTCTAGCAGCCACTGAGGCCACTGAATGGTCATGTGGGAGCCTCTCCGCTTCTGGCGTGGCGAGTCCCGGGACCAGAGCGGGACAATGGAGCACCAGGGGTAGGGGGGTTACATCCACCCTCGGCGCCCCTGAGTTTGCTCTAACAATATCATCTGCTCTTCCTCAGGTATGATAATTTTTTTTTTTATCTAGACCCCATTATTAGAGGAATGTAAGAAAACCACAAGTTGTACAGAAGGTTGTTTACATTCACCAACAGGTCTGGACCCACATCCTCCTCCTCCTCCTCCTCAAAACAAGCAGTGAAGTCTCCTCTAACATCTTCAAACAAGAAGAGAAAGGTACGGGGAGGGGGTGAACAGAGAGATGGAAACCAGATGCCAAGTACTGAGTAAGGGGCGTCAAGGGGCTGGAGCTGGGAGTAGACACGGCCCAGGGGCTGGTTATTTCACATCTAATGCATCTTTGTTTGGTTTCCTCCCCAGATGTTGTTGAGTGGTTTCCTAGAGCTGGACCAAGACGGAGACATTCTGCTGACTTTCTAGGAAGCATCTTCTCTGGTAGACATGGCTGGACAACAGGTATGTATGAGCCCTGGGGGTAAAGCTGAGCCCCCCGCTGTGCTCTATCTCAGTACAGATGAACACTTCCCATGGTGGAGACTTCTTTACCTTGACTACCTGCACTTGGCTTGTCTTATTGCAGGCTCCTTACTGTGTATCACGATTCAGGTTGTAACCTTGGAGGTCTGCCTGGTCCTGGGGTGGTCTCTACTTGTTCTCTTCAGTTTCCTCCAGACATTTCGTGCCCCCTCTCCTGCACTCAGCATGTTGATGGATGTTGCTGTAATAGTGACCTCTGTGTGTAAGAAATAGATGGTAAACTCCACAGGGACACAGGCGGAGGAGAAACTGCACAAATAAGGGGCCACAATGGTGGAGGAAGGAGAGCGGTCTCCTAAGAGGCTGCACCACAATCCATGGAATGTGGAGATTACAAGACGTTCACTGGGGTGGGGGGTACACGGCCAGCAAAAACATAATCCGGTTACTTCTTCCCTCCTACCCCAGCAGTGATCACATTTACCACTCCCCAATATTATTTTGCACACAACACATAGAAATTGTGAAGTTCTGATTTACATGTTTTGCTGCAACCATTGAAGATGGTTTTATTTCTGTTTATCAGGACACAATCTTATAGATACCGATCATCTAAATTACATTGTATATTATACTCCAGAGCTGCGCTCACTATTCTGCTGGTACAGTCACTGTGTACATACATTACTTATCCTGTATTATACTCCAGAGCTGCACTCACTATTCTGCTGGTACAGTCACTGTGTACATACATTACATTACTTATCCTGTACTGATCCTGAGTTACATCCTGTATTATACTCCAGAGCTGCACTCACTATTCTGCTGGTACAGTCACTGTGTACATACATTACATTACTTATCCTGTACTGATCCTCAGTTACATCCTGTATTATACTCCAGAGCTGCGCTCACTATTCTGCTGGTGCAGTCACTGTGTACATACATTACATTACTTATCCTGTATTATACTCCAGAGCTGCGCTCACTATTCTGCTGGTGCAGTTACTGTGTACATACATTACATTACTTATCCTGTACTGATCCTGAGTTACATCCTGTATTATACTCCAGAGCTGCACTCACTATTCTGCTGGTGCAGTCACTGTGTACATACATTACATTACTTATCCTGTATTATACTCCAGAGCTGCGCTCACTATTCTGCTGGTACAGTCACTGTGTACATACATTACATTACTTATCCTGTATTATACTCCAGAGCTGCGCTCACTATTCTGCTGGTACAGTCACTGTGTACATACATTACATTACTTATCCTGTACTGATCCTGAGTTACATCCTGTATTATACTCCAGAGCTGCGCTCACTATTCTGCTGGTACAGTCACTGTGTACATACATTACATTACTTATCCTGTACTGATCCTGAGTTATATCCTGTATTATACTCCAGAGCTGCACTCACTATTCTGCTGGTACAGTCACTGTGTACATACATTACATTACTTATCCTGTATTATACTCCAGAGCTGCGCTCACTATTCTGCTGGTACAGTCACTGTGTACATACATTACATTACTTATCCTGTACTGATCCTGAGTTACATCCTGTATTATACCCCAGAGCTGCGCTCACTATTCTGCTGGTACAGTCACTGTGTACATACATTACATTACTTATCCTGTACTGATCCTGAGTTATATCCTGTATTATACTCCAGAGCTGCACTCACTATTCTGCTGGTACAGTCACTGTGTACATACATTACATTACTTATCCTGTACTGATCCTGAGCTACATCCTGTATTATACTCCAGAGCTGCTCTCACTATTCTGCTGGTACAGTCACTGTGTACATACATTACATTACTTATCCTGTATTATACTCCAGAGCTGCGCTCACTATTCTGCTGGTACAGTCACTGTGTACATACATGCATGCATGAAGAAAACATATATACCATATATGAACTTCTCAGTACAAATGTGTGTCATGAATTAGTAGTCTTAGCACAGGATGTAATTTGTGGTTTGTTGCACCTGCTAGAGACCACACAGCACATCCTTTAAAGGGAGTCTCATTCACAAAACCACCTTTAAGCTAATGGCACGTTGGAATGGCCGTTCTTCTCCTACGTTTCCTTGTTTTCTTCTCCCAGCCGATTCCAAGATAATTCATTTCTTCATGTATGTAAATGAGCACCGGGGCGTACCTTCTCTTCTGCGAGCTCCCATCGCGTCATCGCTTCTCACCGACCTTTCGGCCGTTGCAGTGATTCCCCTCTTGGTCTTCTTTCTTCTCAGTTCTCGCTGGCAGTGAATTCTTGCAACTGCACATGCACAATTGGGCCGCCATTTTCAGGTGATCTGTCACAAGAGCGTGGCAGAGCCGATTGTGCATGCGCAGTCGCGAGAATTCACTGCCAGCGAGAACTGAGAAGAAAGAAGACCAAGAGGGGAATCACC
This sequence comes from Leptodactylus fallax, assembly GCA_947044405.1. Classification (NCBI taxonomy): domain Eukaryota; kingdom Metazoa; phylum Chordata; class Amphibia; order Anura; family Leptodactylidae; genus Leptodactylus; species Leptodactylus fallax. The sequence continues at coordinate 74,737 of CAMRHE010001091.1, forward strand.
GCAACGGCCGAAAGGTCGGTGAGAAGCGATGACGCGATGGGAGCTCGCAGAAGAGAAGGTACGCCCGGTGCTCATTTACATACATGAAGAAATGAATTATCTTGGAATCGGCTGAGAGAAGAAAACAAGGAAACGTAGGAGAAGAACGGCCATTCCAACGTGCCCCTAGCTTAAAGGTGGTTTTGTGAATGAGACTCCCTTTAATCTACACATATAATAGTGATTTGTAACACTTATATAACATGTAGACTTATAGATATTCATATATTATTAACATATTAAGCTTAATAACATTTTTATAACATATAATGATAGATGATTTTTATAACATATAATGGCCCCTCCATCCCTTATAGATGTGTATTGTATGGTAGTCTATAGATCAGGAACTGCAATAAACTGATAGGAGGAGCCACACTGAGCCTCGAGTCCGGCCACTCCAGCAGGGGGCACATAGGCCGCCCTCTTCTGTTGTCTTCTCTATACACAGCGGGTACATAGGCCGCCCTCTTCTGTAGTCTTCTCTATACACAGCGGGTACATAGGCCGCCCTCTTCTGTAGTCTTCTCTATACACAGCCGGTACATAGGCCGCCCTCTTCTGTAGTCTCTCTATACACAGAGGGTACATAGGCCGCCCTCTTCTGTAGTCTTCTCTATACACAGCGGGTACATAGGCCGCCCTCTTCTGTAGTCTTCTCTATACACAGCGGGTACATAGGCCGCCCTCTTCTGTAGTCTTCTCTATACACAGCGGGTACATAGGCCGCCCTCTTCTGTAGTCTTCTCTATACACAGCCGGTACATAGGCCGCCCTCTTCTGTAGTCTTCTCTATACACAGCGGGTACATAGGCCGCCCTCTTCTGTAGTCTTCTCTATACACAGCGGGTACATAGGCCGCCCTCTTCTGTAGTCTTCTCTATACACAGCGAGTACATAGGCCGCCCTCTTCTGTAGTCTTCTCTATACACAGCGAGTACATAGGCCGCCCTCTTCTGTAGTCTTCTCTATACACAGCGAGTACATAGGCCGCCCTCTTCTGTAGTCTTCTCTATACACAGCCGGTACATAGGCCGCCCTCTTCTGTAGTCTTCTCTATACACAGCGGGTACATAGGCCGCCCTCTTCTGTAGTCTTCTCTATACACAGCGGGTACATAGGCCGCCCTCTTCTGTAGTCTTCTCTATACACAGCGGGTACATAGGCCGCCCTCTTCTGTAGTCTTCTCTATACACAGCGGGTACATAGGCCGCCCTCTTCTGTAGTCTTCTCTATACACAGCGGGTACATAGGCCGCCCTCTTCTGTAGTCTTCTCTATACACAGCGGGAACATAGGCCGCCCTCTTCTGTAGTCTTCTCTATACACAGCGGGTACATAGGCCGCCCTCTTCTGTAGTCTTCTCTATACACAGCGAGTACATAGGCCGCCCTCTTCTGTAGTCTTCTCTATACACAGCGAGTACATAGGCCGCCCTCTTCTGTAGTCTTCTCTATACACAGCGGGTACATAGGCCGCCCTCTTCTGTAGTCTTCTCTATACACAGCGGGAACATAGGCCGCCCTCTTCTGTAGTCTTCTCTATACACAGCGGGTACATAGGCCGCCCTCTTCTGTAGTCTTCTCTATACACAGCGGGTACATAGGCCGCCCTCTTCTGTAGTCTTCTCTATACACAGCGGGTACATAGGCCGCCCTCTTCTGTAGTCTTCTCTATACACAGCGAGTACATAGGCCGCCCTCTTCTGTAGTCTTCTCTATACACAGCGGGAACATAGGCCGCCCTCTTCTGTAGTCTTCTCTATACACAGCGAGTACATAGGCCGCCCTCTTCTGTAGTCTTCTCTATACACAGCGGGTACATAGGCCGCCCTCTTCTGTAGTCTTCTCTATACACAGCCGGTACATAGGTCGCCCTCTTCTGTAGTCTTCTCTATACACAGAGGGTACATAGGCCGCCCTCTTCTGTAGTCTTCTCTATACACAGCGGGTACATAGGCCGCCCTCTTCTGTAGTCTTCTCTATACACAGCGAGTACATAGGCCGCCCTCTTCTGTAGTCTTCTCTATACACAGCGAGTACATAGGCCGCCCTCTTCTGTAGTCTTCTCTATACACAGCGGGTACATAGGCCGCCCTCTTCTGTAGTCTTCTCTATACACAGAGGGTACATAGGCCGCCCTCTTCTGTAGTCTTCTCTATACACAGCGGGTACATAGGCCGCCCTCTTCTGTAGTCTTCTCTATACACAGCCGGTACATAGGCCGCCCTCTTCTGTAGTCTTCTCTATACACAGCGAGTACATAGGCCGCCCTCTTCTGTAGTCTTCTCTATACACAGCGGGTACATAGGCCGCCCTCTTCTGTAGTCTTCTCTATACACAGCGGGTACATAGGCCGCCCTCTTCTGTAGTCTTCTCTATACACAGCGAGTACATAGGCCGCCCTCTTCTGTAGTCTTCTCTATACACAGCGGGTACATAGGCCGCCCTCTTCTGTAGTCTTCTCTATACACAGCCGGTACATAGGCCGCCCTCTTCTGTAGTCTCTCTATACACAGAGGGTACATAGGCCGCCCTCTTCTGTAGTCTTCTCTATACACAGCCGGTACATAGGCCGCCCTCTTCTGTAGTCTCTCTATACACAGAGGGTACATAGGCCGCCCCTTCTGTAGTCTTCTCTATACACAGCGGGTACATAGGCCGCCCCTTCTGTAGTCTTCTCTATACACAGCGGGTACATAGGCCGCCCCTTCTGTAGTCTTCTCTATACACAGCGGGTACATAGGCCGCCCTCTTCTGTAGTCTTCTCTATACACAGCGGGTACATAGCGCCCTCTTCTGTAGTCTTCTCTATACACAGCGAGTACATAGGCCGCCCTCTTCTGTAGTCTTCTCTATACACAGCGAGTACATAGGCCGCCCTCTTCTGTAGTCTTCTCTATACACAGCGGGTACATAGGCCGCCCTCTTCTGTAGTCTTCTCTATACACAGAGGGTACATAGGCCGCCCTCTTCTGTAGTCTTCTCTATACACAGCGGGTACATAGGCCGCCCTCTTCTGTAGTCTTCTCTATACACAGCCGGTACATAGGCCGCCCTCTTCTGTAGTCTTCTCTATACACAGCGAGTACATAGGCCGCCCTCTTCTGTAGTCTTCTCTATACACAGCGGGTACATAGGCCGCCCTCTTCTGTAGTCTTCTCTATACACAGCGGGTACATAGGCCGCCCTCTTCTGTAGTCTTCTCTATACACAGCGGGTACATAGGCCGCCCTCTTCTGTAGTCTTCTCTATACACAGCGGGTACATAGGCCGCCCTCTTCTGTAGTCTTCTCTATACACAGCGGGTACATAGGCCGCCCTCTTCTGTAGTCTTCTCTATACACAGCGGGTACATAGGCCGCCCTCTTCTGTAGTCTTCTCTATACACAGCGGGTACATAGGCCGCCCTCTTCTGTAGTCTTCTCTATACACAGCGGGTACATAGGCCGCCCTCTTCTGTAGTCTTCTCTATACACAGCGGGTACATAGGCCGCCCTCTTCTGTAGTCTTCTCTATACACAGCGGGTACATAGGCCGCCCTCTTCTGTAGTCTTCTCTATACACAGCGGGTACATAGGCCGCCCTCTTCTGTAGTCTTCTCTATACACAGCGGGTACATAGGCCGCCCTCTTCTGTAGTCTTCTCTATACACAGCGGGACATAGGCCGCCCCTTGAGTCTTCTCTATACACAGCGGGTACATAGGCCGCCCTCTTCTGTAGTCTTCTCTATACACAGAGGGTACATAGGCCGCCCTCTTCAGTAGTCTTCTCTATACACAGAGGGGACATAGGGCCGCCCTCTTCTGTAGTCTTCTCTATACACAGCGGGTACATAGGCCGCCCTCTTCTGTAGTCTTCTCTATACACAGCGGGTACATAGGCCGCCCTCTTCTGTAGTCTTCTCTATACACAGCGGGTACATAGGCCGCCCTCTTCTGTAGTCTTCTCTATACACAGCCGGTACATAGGCCGCCCTCTTCTGTAGTCTTCTCTATACACAGCGGGTACATAGGCCACCCTCTTCTGTAGTCTTCTCTATACACAGCAGGTACATAGGCCGCCCTCTTCTGTAGTCTTCTCTATACACAGCGGGTACATAGGCCGCCCTCTTCTGTAGTCTTCTCTATACACAGCAGGGCACCATATTTTGGATATCTGAGAAGCTTCTGGGGATTCGTTCATTGTCTCCTATAATTACCACTAATTACAGGTGGAGGCTGAGATAATTGGGCGACATTCCTGCAGCCCCATCGTCTTATTCCTGACTAATCCCCTCACCCTCAGACCTAGGCACGCAGCGGGTTTACTATTCTACCATACAGGCGCTCGTCTGCACACGCAGGGATAACAGGGCTGTCTCCAGGGCATGCTGGGGGTTGTAGTTTGTACAATGAGCCACAGGTTGGGGGCCCCTGCTATGGCACTTTGTAGGGCCGCTCTGTCGGATATATTTGTACACTAGCACTGAGCACACTCACCTTTATGTTGCAGATGTCAATGACTTACCCGGTGACGGCGCAGCCTCAGGTGGTGCAGGTATTCACCAACCCCAACCCTACGGCCAGTCAGTGGAGCTCGGATGTCATGGACTGCTGCCAGGATATGGGAGTCTGTACGTATGAGCGCCCAAATCACCGACAACCTGCACCAGAACAAAAAGATTCAGCTATCATCATCGGACACCCATCACATGGACCCACAACGTGACACCCATCACATGGACCCACCACATGACACCCATCACATGGACCCACAACGTGACACCCATCACATGGACCCACAACGTGACACCCATCACATGGACCCACCACGTGACACCCATCACATGGACCCACCACATGACACCCATCACATGGACCCACCACATGACACCCATCACATGGACCCACCACATGACACCCATCACATGGACCCACAACGTGACACCCATCACATGGACCCACCACATGACACCCATCACATGGACCCACCACATGACACCCATCACATGGACCCACAACGTGACACCCATCACATGGACCCACAACGTGACACCCATCACATGGACCCACAACGTGACACCCATCACATGGACCCACAACGTGACACCCATCACATGGACCCACAACGTGACACCCATCACATGGACCCACAACGTGACACCCATCACATGGACCCACCACATGACACCCATCACATGGACCCACAACGTGACACCCATCACATGGACCCACCACATGACACCCATCACATGACACCCATCACATGGACCCACCACATGACACCCATCACATGGACCCACCACATGACACCCATCACATGGACCCACAACGTGACACCCATCACATGGACCCACAACGTGACACCCATCACATGGACCCACAACGTGACACCCATCACATGGACCCACAACGTGACACCCATCACATGGACCCACCACGTGACACCCATCACATGGACCCACCACATGACACCCATCACATGGACCCACAACATGACACCCATCACATGGACCCACAACGTGACACCCCACATGGACCCCCACATGACACCCATCACATGGACCCACCACATGACACCCATCACATGGACCCACAACGTGACACCCATCACATGGACCCACCACATGACACCCATCACATGGATCCACAACGTGACACCCATCACATGGACCCACCACATGACACCCATCACATGGATCCACAACGTGACACCCATCACATGGACCCACCACATGACACCCATCACATGGACCCACCACGTGACACCCATCACATGGACCCACAACGTGACACCCATCACATGGACCCACAACGTGACACCCATCACATGGACCCACCACATGACACCCATCACATGGACCCACAACGTGACACCCATCACATGGACCCACCACACGAGACCCACCCATGACCCCACATGACACCCATCACATGGACCCACCACATGACACCCATCACATGGACCCACAACGTGACACCCATCACATGGACCCACCACATGACACCCATCACATGGACCCACAACGTGACACCCATCACATGGACCCACCACATGACACCCATACAGCCACACACCCACACATGGACCCACAACGTGACACCCATCACATGGACCCACCACATGACACCCATCACATGGACCCACCACATGACACCCATCACATGGACCCACCACATGACACCACCACGTGACACCACCACGTGACACCACCACGTGACACCCACCACGTGACACCCACCACGTGACACCACCACGTGACACCCACCACGTGACACCACCACGTGACACCACCACGTGACACCCACCACGTGACACCACCACGTGACACCACCACATGACACCACCACGTGACACCACCACATGACACCACCACGTGACACCACCACGTGACACATAGAAGTACCTGCCCCACAGCCTTACAGAACATCCCCAGATCAGGGATAGAATGAATATGGACTACAACTCCCCATATAGCGGGGGAGGACAAGTGGCCTCATTGTGCAATGCACCAAGGGGGCAAAAGCCCATCTGAAGCAGGGCCGGAAGGGAAGTAGCTGTATACGGTATATCCTCATATACAGGTGCTCATAGCGCCAGCATGTATCATACACTCAGTACAGAAAACCCAAACCTCACCACAAGGACTGAAAAAGGGACAAAAATGTACACAGTGGAAATAAGACCCATCTCTAGCCCCAACCATTTCCATCCATGTCTACTTGTGCCCTGATTTGGTATGAACCCACTTAATGCCCAATCTAGCTGCCCCCACAGTATAATGTCCCCCTCCAGCTGTCCTCACAGTATAATGTCCCTCTCCAGCTGTCCTCACAGTATAATGTCCCCCTCCAGCTGCCCCCACAGTATAATGTCCTCCTCCAGCTGCCCCCACAGTATAATGTCCCCCTCTAGCTTCCTCCACAGTATAATGTCCCCCTCCAGCTGTCCTCACAGTATAATGTCCCCCTCCAGCTGTCCTCACAGTATAATGTCCCCCTCCAGTTGCCCCCACAGTATAATGTCCTCCTCCAGCTGTCCTCACAGTATAATGTCCCCCTCCAGCTTCCTCCACAGTATAATGTCCCCCTCCAGCTGTCCTCACAGTATAATGTCCCCCTCCAGCTGTCCTCACAGTATAATGTCCCCCTCCAGTTGCCCCCACAGTATAATGTCCTCCTCCAGCTGTCCTCACAGTATAATGTCCCCCTCCAGCTGCCTCACAGTATAATGTCCCCCTCCAGCTGCCTCACAGTATAATGTCCCCCTCCAGCTGCCTCACAGTATAATGTCCCCCTCCAGCTGCCTCACAGTATAATGTCCTCCTCCAGCTGCCCCCACAGTATAATGTCCCCCTCTAGCTTCCTCCACAGTATAATGTCCCACTCCAGCTGTCCTCACAGTATAATGTCCCCCTCCAGCTTCCTCCACAGTATAATGTCCCCCTCCAGCTGTCCTCACAGTATAATGTCCCCCTCCAGCTGTCCTCACAGTATAATGTCCCCCTCCAGCTGTCCTCACAGTATAATGTCCCCCTCCAGCTGCCCCCACAGTATAATGTCCCCCTCCAGCTGTCCTCATAGTATAATGTCCCCCTCCAGCTTCCTCCACAGTATAATGTCCCCCTCCAGCTGTCCTCACAGTTTAATGACCCCCTCCAGCTGCCCCCACAGTATAATGTCCCCCTCCAGCTGTCCTCACAGTATAATGTCCCTCTCCAGCTGTCCCCACAGTATAATGTCCCCCTCCAGCTGTCCTCACAGTATAATGTCCCCCTCCAGCTGCCCCCACAGTATAATGTCCCCCTCCAGCTGCCCCTCAGTTTAATGACCCCCTCCAGCTGCCCCCACAGTATAATGTCCCCCTCCAGCTGTCCTCCACAGTATAATGTCCCCCTCCAGCTGTCGCCACAGTATAATGTCCCCCTCCAGCTTCCTCCACAGTATAATGTCCCCCTCCAGCTGTCCTCACAGTATAATGTCCCCCTCCAGCTGCCCTCACAGTATAATGTCCCCCTCCAGCTGCCTCACAGTATAATGTCCCCCTCCAGCTGCCTCACAGTATAATTTCCCCCTCCAGCTGTCCTCACAGTATAATGTCCCCCTCCAGCTGTCCCCACAGTATAATGTCCCCCTCCAGCTGCCTCACAGTATAATGTCCCCCTCCAGCTTCCTCCACAGTATAATGTCCCCCTCCAGCTGTCCTCACAGTATAATGTCCCCCTCCAGCTTCCTCCACAGTATAATGTCCCCCTCCAGCTGTCCTCACAGTATAATGTCCCCCTCCAGCTGCCCTCACAATATAATGTCCCCCTCCAGCTTCCTCACAGTATAATGTCCCCCTCCAGCTGTCCTCACAGTATAATGTCCCCCTCCAGCTGCCCCCACAGTATAATTTCCCCCTCCAGTTGCCCCCACAGTATAATGTCCCACTCCAGCTGTCTCACAGTATAATGTCCCCCTCCAGCTGTCCCCACAGTAATGTCCCCCTCCAGCTGTCCTCACAGTATAATGTCCCCCTCCAGTTGCCCCCACAGTATAATGTCCCCCTCCAGCTGCTCCCACAGTATAATGTCCCCCTCCAGCTGTCCTCACAGTATTATGTCCCCCTCCAGCTGCCTCACAGTATAATGTCCCTCTCCAGCTGTCCTCACAGTATAATGTCCCTCTCCAGCTGTCCCCACAGTATAATGTCCCCCTCCAGCTGTCCTCACAGTATAATGTCCCCCTCCAGCTGTCCTCACAGTTTAATGACCCCTCCAGCTGCCTCACAGTATAATGTCCCTCTCCAGCTGTGTCCACAGTATAATGTCCCCCTCCAGCTGTCCTCACAGTATAATGTCCCTCTCCAGCTGTCCCCACAGTATAATGTCCCCCTCCAGCTGTCCTCACAGTAGAATGTCCCCCTCCAGCTGTCTCACAGTATAATGTCCCTCTCCAGCTGTCCCCACAGTATAATGTCCCCCTCCAGCTGTCCTCACAGTATAATGTCCCCCTCCAGCTGCCCCAACAGTATAATGTCCCCCTCCAGCTGTCCTCACAGTTTAATGACCCCCTCCAGCTGCCCCCACAGTATAATGTCCCCCTCCAGCTGTCCTCACAGTATAATGTCCCTCTCCAGCTGTCCCCACAGTATAATGTCCCCCTCCAGCTGTCCTCACAGTATAATGTCCCCCTCCAGGTGCCTCACAGTATAATGTCCCCCTCCAGCTGCCTCACAGTATAATGTCCCCCTCCAGCTGCCTCACAGTATAATGTCACCCTCCAGCTGTCCTCACAGTATAATGTCCCCCTCCAGCTGTCCTCACAGTATAATGTCCCCCTCCAGCTGTCCTCACAGTATAATGTCCCCCTCCAGCTTCCTCCACAGTATAATGTCCCCCTCCAGCTGTCCTCACAGTATAATGTCCCCCTCCAGCTTCCTCCACAGTATAATGTCCCCCTCCAGCTGTCCTCACAGTATAATGTCCCCCTCCAGCTGCCTCACAGTATAATGTCCCCCTCCAGCTGTCCTCACAATATAATGTCCCCCTCCAGCTTCCTCACAGTATAATGTCCCCCTCCAGCTGTCCTCACAGTATATGTCCCCCTCCAGCTGCCCCCACAGTATAATGTCCCGCTACAGCTGTCTCACAGTATAATGTCCCCCTCCAGCTGTCCCCACAGTATAATGTCCCTCTCCAGCTGTCCTCACAGTATAATGTCCCCCTCCAGCTGTCCCCACAGTATAATGTCCCTCTCCAGCTGTCCTCACAGTATAATGTCCCCCTCCAGCTGCCCCCACAGTATAATGTCCCCCTCCAGTTGCCCCCACAGTATAATGTCCCCCTCCAGCTGTCCTCACAGTATAATGTCCCCCTCCAGTTGCCCCCACAGTATAATGTCCCCCTCCAGCTGTCTCACAGTATAATGTCCCCCTCCAGCTGTCCCCACAGTAGAATGTCCCCCTCCAGCTGTCTCACAGTATAATGTCCCCCTCCAGCTGTCTCACAGTAGAATGTCCCCCTCCAGCTGTCTCACAGTAGAATGTCCCCCTCCAGTAGTCCCCACAGTATAATGTCCCCCTCCAGCTGTCCTCACAGTAGAATGTCCTCCTCCAGTTTGCCCCCACAGTATAATGTCCCGCTACAGCTGTCTCACAGTATAATGTCCCCCTCCAGCTGTCCCCACAGTATAATGTCCCTCTCCAGCTGTCCTCACAGTATAATGTCCCCCTCCAGCTGTCCTCAGAGTATAATGTCCCCCTCCAGCTGTCCTCACAGTATAATGTCCCTCTCCAGCTGTCCTCACAGTATAATGTCCCCCTCCAGTTGCCCCCACAGTATAATGTCCCCCTCCAGCTGCCCCCACAGTATAATGTCCCCCTCCAGCTGTCCTCACAGTATAATGTCCCTCTCCAGCTGTCCCCACAGTATAATGTCCCCCTCCAGCTTCCTCCACAGTATAATGTCCCCCTCCAGCTGTCCTCACAGTATAATGTCCCCCTCCAGGTGCCTCACAGTATAATGTCCCCCTCCAGCTGTCCTCACAGTATAATGTCCCCCTCCAGCTGCCTCCACAGTATAATGTCCCCCTCCAGCTGTCCTCACAGTATAATGTCCCCCTCCAGCTGTGCTCACAGTATAATGTCCCCCTCCAGCTGTCCTCACAGTATAATGTCCCCCTCCAGCTTCCTCCACAGTATAATGTCCCCCTCCAGCTGTCCTCACAGTATAATGTCCCCCCTCCAGCTTCCTCCACAGTATAATGTCCCCCTCCAGCTGCCCTCACAGTATAATGTCCCCCTCCAGCTGCCCTCACAGTATAATGTCCCCCTCCAGCTGCCCCCACAGTATAATGTCCCCCTCCAGCTTCCCTCACAGTATAATGTCCCCCTCCAGCTGTCCTCACAGTATAATGTCCCCCTCCAGCTGCCCCCACAGTATGTCCCCCTCCAGCTGCCCCCACAGATGTCCCCCTCCAGTTGCCCCCACAGTATAATGTCCCGCTCCAGCTGTCTCACAGTATAATGTCCCCCTCCAGCTGCCCCCACAGTATAATGTCCCTCTCCAGCTGTCCTCACAGTATAATGTCCCCCTCCAGCTGTCCTCACAGTATAATGTCCCCTCTCCAGCTGTCCTCCACAGTATAATGTCCCCCTCCAGCTGCCCCCACAGTATAATGTCCCCCTCCAGCTGCCCCCACAGTATAATGTCCCCCTCCAGCTGTCCTCACAGTATAATGTCCCCCTCCAGTTGCCCCCACAGTATAATGTCCCCCTCCAGCTGTCTCACAGTATAATGTCCCCCTCCAGCTGTCCTCACAGTAGAATGTCCCCCTCCAGCTGTCCTCACAGTATAATGTCCCCCTCCAGCTGTCTCACAGTAGAATGTCCCCCTCCAGCTGTCTCACAGTAGAATGTCCCCCTCCAGTAGCCCCCACAGTAAATGTCCCCCTCCAGCTGCCCCCACAGTAGAATGTCCCCCTCCAGTTTGCCCCCACAGTATAATGTCCCGCTACAGCTGTCTCACAGTATAATGTCCCCCTCCAGCTGTCCCCACAGTATAATGTCCCTCTCCAGCTGTCCTCACAGTATAATGTCCCCCTCCAGCTGTCCTCACAGTATAATGTCCCTCTCCAGCTGTCCTCACAGTATAATGTCCCCCTCCAGCTGCCCCCACAGTATAATGTCCCCCTCCAGTTGCCCCCACAGTATAATGTCCCCCTCCAGTTGTCCTCACAGTATAATGTCCCCCTCCAGTTGCCCCCACAGTATAATGTCCCCCTCCAGCTGTCTCACAGTATAATGTCCCCCTCCAGCTGTCCTCACAGTAGAATGTCCCCCTCCAGCTGTCTCACAGTATAATGTCCCCCTCCAGCTGTCTCACAGTAGAATGTCCCCCTCCAGCTGTCTCACAGTAGAATGTTCCCCTCCAGTAGTCCCCACAGTATAATGTCCCCCCTCCAGCTGTCCTCACAGTAGAATGTCCTCCTCCAGTTTGCCCCCATAGTATAATCTCCTCCGGCTGGTTCCTCCACAGTATAAGGGATCAAACAAAAACATAATCCTCCCCTCTTCTGGTCCCCCTGCTGTTTCAGGGAGCGGGGTGTACAATGCTCCCAAGACACCAGGAGCAGAGAGAGGGCCGAATGGTGAAGCAGGGAGTGACCAGAGCAATAGCCAGGCCTCACATGAGTTTGGTTTAGGAATAAGCCTGAGCTGAGTACAACAACCCTCATCCTCCTCAGCTCGGCCAGGCAGGGTGTAGTGTTATTCAGTCCATGATCTTTTGTCTCCTCCAGGTCTATGTGGAACATTTTGCACGCTCTGCTTGGCCTGCAGAGTGGCTTCAGATTTTGGAGAGTGCTGCTGCCTGCCAGTGGTAGGGGGCGCTATGCTCGCTATACGTACTGGCCTAAGAGAAAGACATCGCATCCCGGTAAGTATTAGGGTTAGGTTTTCATCCCTCCTGTAACTTCCACATAGTATCTGCATTAGAGCTCTGATCACATGATACAGCACCAGCTATGGCGGTGTACCACATGGTCCAGTATAGTCGGGAGAGGTCGGGCCCCCGCCCTGTGTGTATTCTCTGGTCTTACATAATATTCATCATCTGCTCCTTACAAGATCTCACAATTCAGTTTATCCAACCTCAGATGAAGATCACACAACAGATCCCCTGGGGCATTATTTATTGCCAGACCCTCAGTGCCCCCACCCCATGACTCAGGATCTTGTAGCGCCCCCTGTATAGTAATATTAGGACCTCCTGGTTTTCTGGATGACTTTTTATCCGTCTCTCTCATCGTTCTGGAGGACTTTTGGCCGCCTATTCTTTACACCGTTCCTTCACTGGTTTCTGCTCATCTCTCCTCATGTCTGATCACACAATCTCTATAGGGTCGGGGTCTGGACTGTGACCGATTCTTCTCTTTCTGCAGTTCTTGGGTCTTTGTCCTGTCACATGACCCAGGATGGTCTAAGCTTTATCTGTTGTATAGACGGCCTCACATCTGACCCTACAATACTACACCGAGGACTTCATGGTCCACTCAGTGACTACAAGGTGTCTGGGTGGATTGTTCAGATACAACTTTACAGACTTAAGCCGCGCCGCCATGTTCTTTATAGATAGAAGACGTTTCTCATGACAACCCTTCCACACAAGCCATATTTGTTCAGTCTTTCTCCTGACAACCTGCTAACTGAGGGATGTAGAGTCTGAGATGGAGCTCTTGGATTTTTCAGAAGTTTTCCTTGGGGTGAATTTTCTGGGACGTCCTCTCCTGGGAAGGTGGTCACTGTCTTGCATGTCTTCCACTTGTCAATAATCTTTCCCCTTTGTAGAATGATGGACATGAAATTGTTTGAAATCTCCTTATACCCCTCCCCAGATTGATGGGCGGCAACAATGGCTTCTCTAAAATCATTGCTGATGTCTTTCCTCCATTGTGTTAACACTCACCTGAATGCTCCAGACCAGTAAACTGCCAAAACTCCTGTTTTTATAAGGCTGGTGACACTTTTGCTTATCCTCTTAATTCCTATAGAAGTAGTAATGGTGCACTTAATTTTTCACACCCGCCGTTTCCATTTTGGCAAACAAATAATGCCCTGGGGGATCTGGTGTGATCTTCATCTGAGGTTGGATTTACTCAATTGTAAGCTCTTGTAAGGAGCAGATGATGACTATTATGTCCTGATACGTGAGACCAGAGAACACACACAGGGCGGGGGCCCGACCTCTCGTGACTGTACATGGCTATGGCTGAGATACATAATGGCAGTGTGTATGAGGTCTAAGGCCAGAGCTCCAGGTGATGTTGTGTACCAAGGTTATCGGAGTGTGACTGCGGTAGCTTATAGGGTGATATATGGCAGTATTGCACGCTGCACAGTTGCTGAGGTAACCGCACAACCAGAAATAACTGTGAGCGGGGTCTGTGTAAGATATGACTCGTGCATTCACCTATATACCCAAGGCGTGTTATGGCTGTCTCTAGAGTACTATAGATGATAGTCTCCGGGCGTGTTATGGCTGTCTCTAGAGTACTATAGATGATAGTCTCCGGGCGTGTTATGGCTGTCTCTAGAGTACTATAGATGATAGTCTCCGGGCGTGTTATGGCTGTCTCTAGAGTACTATAGATGATAGTCTCCGGGCGTGTTATGGTTGCCTCAGTGACTGTATCCACATGTCAGACAGGAGAACGTAAGCGCAACGCCAGGTAACACATGTAACCCCTGCCCGCTGCGATATCCACGTCACTACCTGGTGACTGACACGAAGAGAACATAACAAGTGCTCCACACCTGGGGCTCGGTGCCTCCTCCATATTCACTATGGCTGTGCACACTGCTAGGATACCCCTTGTGTTGTGTGAATTGTGTCCTACACACACTAGTTATTGCCCATGACTTGTGCCGCGTGTCTGATTTCTGCACATCACAGCGGAGATTTTTATGTGATATAATGAAATGACATTTTGCTGATTTTTCTCCAAATTAAATGATGAGAATTGTCAAATCTGCAATAAATTAACCCTTTCTATAAACCTGATTCCTCTTTGGCGCACGGCCTGGTTTTTGCCACAATAAGCGCACCGCTAACACAGCTGCAAGTATGTTACATGTGAGCCCTGTGTTATAGTCACAGGGCAGGAGAAGGTTAAACTATCTGACCCCCCCACCGTCCTGGATTACATATTTATCACATTCTTTATATCAGACACAAGCTATAAATATATATATATGTATGATATGGAGTTGATAATACCATTTATGTCACTTTGGTCTGTTGTCACTGCTCTGACGTGTGTCTGTGTCTTTGGGTCCTGTTCATACTGACGTGCCTGTGTCTTTGGGTCCTGTTCATACTGACGTGTGTCTTTGGGCCCTGTTCACACTGATCTGACGTGTGTCTGTGTCTTTGGGTCCTGTTCACACTGATCTGACGTGTGTCTGTGTATTTGGGTCCTGTTCATACTGACGTGTGTCTTTGGGTCCTGTTCACACTGATGTGTGTCTTTGGGTCCTGTTCACACTGACGTGTGTCTTTGGGCCCTGTTCACACTGATCTGACGTGTGTCTGTGTCTTTGGGTCCTGTTCACACTGATCTGTGTGTGCTGTGTCTTTGGGTCCTGTTCACACCTGACGTGTGTCTGTGTATTTGGATCCTGTTCATACTGACGTGTGTATTGGGCCGTCACAGTGTGTGTCTTTGGGCCGCCCTGCGGGGGGGGGGGCGGCCGCGGGGGGGGGGGGGGGGGGGGGGGCGGGGGGGGGGGGGGGGGTGTTCGACGTGTGGTTTGGGTCCTGTTCACACTGCTCTGATGTGCGTCTGTGTCTTGGGTCCTGTTCACACTGATCTGACGTGTGTCTGTGTCTTTGGGTCCTGTTCACACTGACGTGTGTCTGTGTCTTTGGGTCCTGTTCACACTGATCTTATGTGTGTCTGTGTCTTTGGGTCCTGTTCACACTGATCTGACGTGTGTCTGTGTATTTGGGTCCTGTTCATACTGACGTGTGTATTTGGGTCCTGTTCACACTGACGTGTGTCTTTGGGTCCTGTTCACACTGACGTGTGTCTTTGGGTCCTGTTCACACTGACGTGTGTCTGTGTATTTGGGTCCTGTTCACACTGACGTGTGTCTGTGTATTTGGGTCTTGTTCACACTGACGTGTCTGCTCTCCTCTTGCAGGGCACCATCTGCGGTGACTGTGTGTGTCTGACATTCTGCGGCCCCTGCTCTCTATGTCAGATGGCTCGTGAGCAGAAGGTCAGAAAGGGACAACACATGTAAGAGGCGTGGCTACTCAGAGGGGGCGGAGACTTCTGATGGCCCGGATGGACTGGGGGCCTGCACCAGGGGGTCTCGATCAGCGGCTACCAGGTATAACTGATGCTGCTTATCTCTGGGGTCTACACAGAGGATCAGGAATGGACCCCGTTAAACCCACTGGATCCACCACCAAATATCCACACTGACCCCTCCCCCCTCATAGGTCACATCTCATGTATTCCCTTGCAGTTTAGACTGACACTGTATTGCCTTCATGTATATACTCATAGCAGCCAATCAGAGCTCAGCATCAATCTAACCTGTGCTGGACCCTGATTGGCTGCGATGTGATCAAATGACTGTTATTTTACCCTTTCCCCGCCTGTATATATTCACCGCACAGTACGAACCGCCATCTTATTACGCCGCCAGTTCCCATGTATGTTCTCTATATAATACGTCAATTTAATAAACGTTCACACATCTGCTTGGTCTTTTGTCTGCTGTTCACACTGGTCACACGTAGCACAGTACTGCAGACGCTCCTGAGGACTGTGGAATTGTCAGGACTGAGGCGGAGTCTGCGCTGGCGGCCTGCTCACTGGGATGTCTATCCAAACTCATCGACGGCGGCGAGAAAAACGGAAAAGGAATGTGAAGATAGTAATAAATGTCTACAGATACATCTAGGAGGGGGCCACCCGAAGGCCACCCCAGGTCTGATCGATGACATTTTGCAAGAAGCCGCGGAGAAATCACAGTATGGCGTTCACCGCAACATGAGACACTGGTTATATCCCAGGAGCGCTCTGTGTACACCGGTGAGAGGGATAGATATGAGAGAGAGAGAGAGAGAGAGAGATAGATAGATAGATAGATAGATAGATAGAGATAGATAGATAGATAGATAGATAGATAGATTGAGATAGATAGATAGATAGATAGATAGATATGAGATAGATAGATAGATAGATAGATATGAGATAGATAGATATGAGATAGATAGATAGATATGAGATATATAGATAGATATGAGATAGATATGAGATAGATATATAGATAGATATGAGATAGATAGATAGATAGATAGATATGAGATAGATAGATATGAGATAGATAGATAGATAGATAGATAGATTGAGATAGATAGATAGATAGATATGAGATAGATAGATATGAGATAGATAGATATGAGATAGATAGATAGATATGAGATATATAGATAGATATGAGATAGATATGAGATAGATATATAGATAGATAGATATGAGATAGATAGATATGAGATAGATAGATAGATATGAGATAGATAGATATGAGATAGATAGATAGATAGATAGATAGTATGAGATAGATAGATATGAGATAGATAGATATGAGATAGATAGATATGAGATAGATAGATATGAGATAGATAGATGAGATAGATAGATATGAGATAGATAGATATGAGATAGATAGATAGGAGATAGATAGGAGATAGATAGATAGATAGATAGATAGATAGATAGATAGATAGATAGGAGATAGATAGATAGGAGATAGATAGGAGATAGATAGATAGATAGATAGATAGATAGATAGATAGATAGGAGATAGATATGAAATAGATAGATAGATATGAGATAGATAGATATGAGATAGATAGATAGATATGAGATAGATAGATAGATATGAGATAGCTATGAGATAGATAGATAGATAGATAGATAGATAGATATGAGATAGATTTGAGATAGATAGATAGATATGAGATAGATAGATAGATAGATAGATAGATAGATAGATATGAAATAGATAGATATGAGATAGATAGATAGATAGATAGATAGATAGATAGATATGAAATAGATAGATAGATATGAGATAGATAGATAGATAGATAGATATGAGATAGATAGATATGAGATAGATATGAGAAGATAGATAGATAGATATGAGATAGATAGATAGATAGATATGAGATAGATAGATATGAGATAGATAGATAGATAGATAGATAGATAGATAGATAGGAGATAGATAGATATGAGATAGATAGATAGATAGATAGATAGATATGAGATAGATAGATATGAGATAGATAGATAGATATGAGATAGATAGATATGAGATAGATAGATAGATAGATATGAGATAGATAGATATGAGATAGATAGATATGAGATAGATATGAGATAGATAGATAGATATGAGATAGATAGATAGATAGATAGATAGATAGATAGAGATAGATAGATATGAGATAGATAGATAGATAGATAGATATGAGATAGATAGATAGAGATGAGATAGATAGATAGATAGATAGATAGATATGAGATAGATAGATATGAGATAGATAGATAGATATGAGATAGATAGATAGATAGATAGATAGATATGAGATAGATATGAGATAGATAGATAGATAGAGATAGATAGATAGATAGATATGAGATAGATAGATAGATATGAGATAGATAGATAGATAGATAGATATGAGATAGATAGATATGAGATAGATAGATAGATATGAGATAGATAGATATGAGATAGATAGATATGAGATAGATAGATAGATAGATAGATAGATAGATAGATATGAGATAGATAGATAGATAGATATGAGATAGATAGATAGATAGAGATAGATAGATAGATAGATAGATAGATAGATAGATATGAGATAGATAGATATGAGATAGATAGATATGAGATAGATAGATATGAGATAGATAGATATGAGATAGATAGATGAGATAGATAGATATGAGATAGATAGATATGAGATAGATAGATAGGAGATAGATAGGAGATAGATAGATAGATAGATAGATAGATAGATAGATAGATAGATAGGAGATAGATAGATAGGAGATAGATAGGAGATAGATAGATAGATAGATAGATAGATAGATAGATAGGAGATAGATATGAAATAGATAGATAGATATGAGATAGATAGATATGAGATAGATAGATAGATATGAGATAGATAGATAGATATGAGATAGCTATGAGATAGATAGATAGATAGATAGATAGATATGAGATAGATTTGAGATAGATAGATAGATATGAGATAGATAGATAGATAGATAGATAGATAGATATGAAATAGATAGATATGAGATAGATAGATAGATAGATAGATAGATAGATAGATAGATATGAGATAGATAGATAGATATGAGATAGATAGATAGATAGATAGATATGATATGAGATAGATATGAGATAGAGATGAGATAGATAGATAGATATGAGATAGATAGATAGATAGATATGAGATAGATAGATATGAGATAGATAGATAGATAGATAGATAGATAGGAGATAGATAGATATGAGATAGATAGATAGATAGATAGATAGATATGAGATAGATAGATATGAGATAGATAGATAGATATGAGATAGATAGATATGAGATAGATAGATAGATATGAGATAGATAGATAGATAGATAGATATGAGATAGATAGATAGATATGAGATAGATAGATAGATATGAGATAGATAGATATGAGATAGATAGATATGAGATAGATAGATATGAGATAGATATGAGATAGATAGATAGATATGAGATAGATAGATAGATAGATAGATAGATAGATAGGAGATAGATAGATATGAGATAGATAGATAGATAGATAGATATGAGATAGATAGATAGATATGAGATAGATAGATAGATAGATAGATAGATATGAGATAGATAGATATGAGATAGATAGATAGATATGAGATAGATAGATAGATAGATAGATAGATATGAGATAGATATGAGATAGATAGATAGATATGAGATAGATAGATAGATAGATATGAGATAGATAGATAGATATGAGATAGATAGATAGATAGATATGAGATAGATAGATATGAGATAGATAGATAGATATGAGATAGATAGATATGAGATAGATAGATATGAGATAGATAGATAGATATCAGATAGATAGATAGATATGAGATAGATAGATAGATAGATAGATAGATAGATAGAGATAGATAGATATGAGATAGATAGATAGATATGAGATAGATAGATAGATATGAGATATATAGATAGATAGATATGAGATAGATAGATAGATATGAGATAGATAGATATGAGATAGATAGATAGATAGATAGATATGAGATAGATATGAGATAGATAGATAGATATGAGATAGATAGATAGATAGATAGATATGAGATAGATAGATAGATATGAGATAGATAGATAGATAGATAGATAGATAGATAGATATGAGATAGATAGATAGATATGAGATAAATAGATATGAGATAGATAGATAGATATGAGATAGATAGATAGATATGAGATAGATAGATAGATAGATAGATATGAGATAGAGAGATAGATAGATAGATATGAGATAGATAGATAGATAGATATGAGATAGATAGATAGATATGAGATAGATAGATAGATATGAGATAGATAGATAGATAGATATGAGATAGATAGATATGAGATAGATAGATATGAGATAGATAGATATGAGAAAGATAGATAGATAGATAGATAGATATGAGATAGATAGATAGATATGAGATAGATAGATAGATAGATAGATAGATAGATAGATAGGAGATAGATAGATATGAGATAGATAGATAGATATGAGATAGATAGATAGATATGAGATATATAGATAGATAGATATGAGATAGATAGATAGATATGAGATAGATAGATAGATAGATAGATAGATAGATAGATAGATATGAGATAGATATGAGATAGATAGATAGATATGAGATAGATAGATAGATAGATAGATATGAGATAGATAGATAGATATGAGATAGATAGATAGATAGATAGATAGATAGATATGAGATAGATAGATATGAGATAGATAGATAGATATGAGATAGATAGATAGATATCAGATAGATAGATAGATATGAGATAGATAGATAGATAGATAGATAGATAGATAGGAGATAGATAGATATGAGATAGATAGATAGATATGTAGATAGATAGATAGATATGAGATATATAGATAGATAGATATGAGATAGATAGATAGATAGATATGAGATAGATAGATATGAGATAGATAGATAGATAGATAGATAGATAGATATGAGATAGATAGATAGATATGAGATAGATAGATAGATATGAGATAGATAGATATGATAGATAGATATGAGATAGATAGATAGATAGATATGAGATAGATAGATAGATATGAGATAGATAGATATGAGATAGATATGAGATAGATAGATAGATATAGAGATAGATATGAGATAGATAGATAGATAGATATGAGATAGATAGATAGATATGAGATAGATAGATAGATATGAGATAGATAGATATGAGATAGATATGAGATAGATATGAGATAGATATGAGATAGATAGATAGATATGAGATAGATAGATATGAGATAGATAGATAGATAGATATGAGATAGATAGATAGATATGATAGATAGATAGATATGAGATAGATATGAGATAGATAGATAGATAAGAGATAGATATGAGATAGATAGATAGATAGATAGATATGAGATAGATAGATATGAGATAGATAGATAGATAGATAGATAGATAGATAGATAGATAGATAGATAGATAGGAGATAGATAGATAGGAGATAGATAGGAGATAGATAGATAGATAGATAGATAGATAGATAGATAGATAGATAGGAGAGATAGATATGAAATAGATAGATAGATATGAGATAGATAGATATGAGATAGATAGATAGATATGAGATAGATAGATAGATATGAGATAGATAGATAGATAGATAGATAGATAGATAGATAGATAGATATGAGATAGATTTGAGATAGATAGATAGATATGAGATAGATAGATAGATAGATAGATAGATAGATATGAAATAGATAGATATGAGATAGATAGATAGATAGATAGATAGATAGATAGATATGAAATAGATAGATAGATATGAGATAGATAGATAGATAGATAGATATGAGATAGATAGATATGAGATAGATATGAGATAGATAGATAGATATGAGATAGATAGATAGATAGATATGAGATAGATAGATATGAGATAGATAGATAGATAGATATGAGATAGATAGATAGATAGATATGAGATAGATAGATATGAGATAGATAGATAGATATGAGATAGATAGATATGAGATAGATAGATATGAGATAGATATGAGATAGATAGATAGATATGAGATAGATAGATAGATATGAGATAGATAGATAGATAGATAGATAGATAGGAGATAGATAGATATGAGATAGATAGATAGATATGAGATAGATAGATAGATAGATAGATATGAGATATATAGATAGATAGATATGAGATAGATAGATAGATAGATATGAGATAGATAGATATGAGATAGATAGATAGATAGATAGATATGAGATAGATATGAGATAGATAGATAGATAGAAGAGATAGATAGATAGATAGATATGAGATAGATAGATAGATATGAGATAGATAGATAGATAGATAATGAGATAGATAGATAGATATGAGATAGATAGATATGAGATAGATAGATATGAGATAGATAGATAGATAGATAGATAGATGAGATAGATAGATATGAGATAGATAGATAGATATGAGATAGATAGATAGATATGAGATATATAGATAGATAGATATGAGATAGATAGATAGATAGATATGAGATAGATAGATATGAGATAGATAGATAGATAGATATGAGATAGATATGAGATAGATAGATAGATATGAGATAGATAGATAGATATGAGATAGATAGATATGAGATAGATAGATATGAGATAGATAGATAGATATGAGATAGATAGATAGATATGAGATAGATAGATATGAGATAGATATGAGATAGATAGATAGATAGATAGATAGATATGAGATAGATAGATAGATATGAGATAGATAGATAGATAGATAGATAGATAGATGAGATAGATATGAGATAGATATGAGATAGATATGAGATAGATAGATAGATATGAGATAGATAGATATGAGATAGATAGATAGATAGATATGAGATAGATAGATAGATATAGAGATAGATAGATATGAGATAGATATGAGATAGATAGATAGATAGAGAGATAGATATGAGATAGATAGATAGATAGATAGATATAGATAGATAGATATGAGATAGATAGATAGATAGATATGAGATAGATAGATAGAATGAGATAGATAGATAGATAGATAGATATGAGATAGATAGATATGAGATAGATAGATAGATATGAGATAGATAGATATGATAGATAGATAGATAGATATGAGATAGATAGATAGATAGATAGATATGAGATAGATAGATAGATATGAGATAGATAGATAGATAGATGAGATAGATAGATATGAGATAGATAGATATGAGATAGATATGAGATAGATAGATAGATATGAGATAGATAGATAGATAGATAGATAGGAGATAGATAGATATGAGATAGATAGATAGATAGATATGAGATAGATAGATAGATATGAGATAGATAGATAGATAGATATGAGATAGATAGATATGATAGATAGATAGATAGATATGAGATAGATAGATATGAGATAGATAGATAGATAGATATGAGATAGATATGAGATAGATAGATAGATATGAGATAGATAGATAGATAGATATGAGATGAGATAGATAGATAGAGATAGATAGATAGATAGATAGATAGATAGATAGATAGATAGATATGAGATAGATAGATATGAGATAGATAGATAGATATGAGATAGATAGATATGAGATAGATAGATATGAGATAGATAGATAGATAGATAGATAGATAGATATGATAGATAGATAGATAGATAGATAGATAGGAGATAGATAGATATGAGATAGATAGATAGAGATAGATAGATAGATAGATATGAGATAGATAGATAGATATGAGATAGATAGATAGATAGATAGATAGATAGATAGATAGATAGATATGAGATAGATAGATATGAGATAGATAGATAGATATGAGATAGATAGATATGAGATAGATAGATATGAGATAGATAGATATGAGATAGATAGATAGATATGAGATAGATAGATAGATAGATAGATAGATAGATAGATAGATAGGAGATAGATAGATATGAGATAGATAGATAGATATGAGATAGATAGATATGAGATATATAGATAGATAGATAGATATGAGATAGATAGATAGATAGATATGAGATATATAGATAGATAGATATGAGATAGATAGATAGATAGATATGAGATAGATAGATATGAGATAGATAGATAGATAGATAGATAGATATGAGATAGATAGAGATAGATAGATAGATATGAGATAGATAGATAGATAGATAGATAGATAGATAGATAGATAGATATGAGATAGATAGATAGATATGAGATAGATAGATAGATAGATATGAGATAGATAGATATGAGATAGATAGATATGAGATAGATAGATATGAGATAGATATGAGATAGATAGATATGAGATAGATAGATAGATAGATAGATAGATAGATAGATAGGAGATAGATAGATATGAGATAGATAGATAGATATGAGATAGATAGATAGATATGAGATATATAGATAGATAGATATGAGATAGATAGATAGATAGATATGAGATAGATAGATATGAGATAGATAGATAGATAGATATGAGATAGATATGAGATAGATAGATAGATATGAGATAGATAGATAGATATGAGATAGATAGATAGATATGAGATAGATAGATATGAGATAGATAGATATGAGATAGATAGATAGATAGATAGATAGATAGATATGAGATAGATAGATATAGAGATAGATATGAGATAGATAGATAGATAGATAGATATGAGATAGATAGATAGATATGAGATAGATAGATAGATATGAGATAGATAGATATGATAGATAGATATGAGATAGATATGAGATAGATATGAGATAGATAGATAGATATGAGATAGATAGATATGAGATAGATAGATAGATAGATATGAGATAGATAGATAGATATGAGATAGATAGATATGAGATAGATATGAGATAGATAGATAGATAAGAGATAGATATGAGATAGATAGATAGATAGATATGAGATAGATAGATATGAGATAGATAGATAGATAGATATGAGATAGATAGATAGATATGAGATAGATAGATAGATAGATAGATATGAGATAGATAGATATGAGATAGATAGATAGATATGAGATAGATAGATATGAGATAGATAGATAGATATGAGATAGATAGATAGATAGATATGAGATAGATAGATAGATATGAGATAGATAGATAGATAGATATGAGATAGATAGATAGATAGATGAGATAGATAGATATGAGATAGATATGAGATAGATAGATAGATATGGGATAGATAGATAGATAGATAGATAGGAGATAGATAGATATGAGATAGATAGATAGATAGATAGATATGAGATAGATAGATAGATAGATAGATAGATAGATAGATAGATAGATAGATAGATAGATATGAGATAGATAGATATGAGATAGATAGATAGATATAGATAGATAGATATGAGATAGATAGATAGATAGATATGAGATAGAATGAGATAGATAGATAGATATGAGATGAGATAGATAGATAGATATAGAGATAGATAGATAGATATGAGATAGATAGATAGATAGATAGATAGATAGATATGAGATAGATAGATATGAGATAGATAGATAGAGATGAGATAGATAGATATGAGATAGATAGATATGAGATAGATAGATAGATAGATAGATAGATATGAGATAGATAGATAGATAGATAGATAGATAGATAGATAGATAGATAGGAGATAGATAGATATGAGATAGATAGATAGATATGAGATAGATAGATAGATATGAGATATATAGATAGATAGATAT
This sequence comes from Leptodactylus fallax, assembly GCA_947044405.1. Taxonomy (NCBI): domain Eukaryota; kingdom Metazoa; phylum Chordata; class Amphibia; order Anura; family Leptodactylidae; genus Leptodactylus; species Leptodactylus fallax. The sequence continues at coordinate 100,406 of CAMRHE010001091.1, forward strand.
GAGATAGATAGATAGATAGATAGATAATGAGATAGATAGATATGAGATAGATAGATAGATAGATAGATAGATATGAGATAGAATGAGATAGATAGATAGATAGATAGATAGATAGATAGATATGAGATAGATAGATAGATATGAGATAGATAGATAGATAGATAGATATGAGATAGATAGATAGAGATAGATAGATAGATATGAGATAGATAGATATGAGATAGATAGATATGAGATAGATAGATATGAGATAGATATGAGATAGATAGAATGAGATAGATAGATAGATAGATAGATAGATAGATAGATAGGAGATAGATAGATATGAGATAGATAGATAGATAAGATAGATAGATATGAGATATATAGATATGAGATATATAGATAGATAGATATGAGATAGATAGATAGATAGATAGATATGAGATAGATAGATAGATAGATAGATAGATAGATAGATATGAGATAGATATGAGATAGATAGATAGATATGAGATAGATAGATAGATATGAGATAGATAGATAATAGAGATAGATAGATAGATAGATATGAGATAGATATGAGATAGATAGATAGATATGAGATAGATAGATATGAGATAGATAGATAGATAGATAGATATGAGATAGATAGATATGAGATAGATAGATATGAGATAGATATGAGATAGATAGATAGATAAGAGATAGATATAGATAGATAGATAGATAGATAGATAGATAGATATGAGATAGATAGATAGATAATGAGATAGATAGATAGATAGATAGATAGATAGATATGAGATAGATAGATAGATAGATAGATAGATAGATAGATAGATAGATAGATAGATAGATAGATAGATAGATAGATAGATAGATAGATAGATAGATAGATAGATATAGAGATAGATAGATATGAGATAGATAGATAGATATGAGATAGATAGATAGATAGATAGATAGATATGAGATAGATAGATATGAGATAGATAGATAGATATGAGATAGATAGATATGAGATAGATAGATATGAGATAGATATGAGATAGATAGATAGATATGAGATAGATAGATAGATAGATAGGAGATAGATAGATGAGATAGATAGATAGATAGATATGAGATAGATAGATAGATATGAGATAGATAGATAGATAGATAGATAGATATGAGATAGATAGATATGAGATAGATAGATAGATATGAGATAGATAGATATGAGATAGATAGATATGAGATAGATATGAGATAGATAGATAGATATGAGATAGATAGATAGATAGATAGATAGATAGGAGATAGATAGATATGAGATAGATAGATAGATAGATAGATAGAGATAGATAGATAGATATGAGATATATAGATAGATAGATATGAGATAGATAGATAGATAGATATGAGATAGATAGATATGAGATAGATAGATAGATAGATAGAGATAGATAGATATGAGATAGATAGATAGATATGAGATAGATAGATAGATAGATATGAGATAGATAGATAGATATGAGATAGATAGATAGATAGATAGATATGAGATAGATAGATATGAGATAGATAGATAGATATGAGATAGATAGATATGAGATAGATAGATATGAGATAGATAGATATGAGATAGATATGAGATAGATAGATAGAGATAGATAGATAGATAGATAGATAGATAGGAGATAGATAGATATGAGATAGATAGATAGATATGAGATAGATAGATAGATATGAGATATATAGATAGATAGATATGAGATAGATAGATAGATAGATATGAGATAGATAGATATGAGATAGATAGATAGATAGAGATAGATAGATATGAGATAGATAGATAGATATGAGATAGATAGATAGATATGAGATAGATAGATATGAGATAGATAGATAGATAGATATGAGATAGATAGATAGATATGAGATAGATAGATATGAGATAGATATGAGATAGATAGATAGATAAGAGATAGATATGAGATAGATAGATAGATAGATAGATATGAGATAGATAGATAGATAGATAGATAGAGATAGATAGATAGATATGAGATAGATAGATAGATATAGATAGATAGATATGAGATAGATATGAGATAGATATGATAGATAG
>CAMRHE010001091.1:105000-227270 GCA_947044405.1 Leptodactylus fallax
TGCTGCCATTGTTTTCTTTGGGCCTATGCAAAAGCATTGACAAGGTAGGAAGCGTGCGAGGTATTAGTAGTAAATGGAGCGTTGTTGTGTGTCTCCAGCACCAATGGGTCTCCATGGTTACAGACAACAAACTGTGTAGTCTGATCGTGTAGTCTTATCTATCTCTCCTCTACACACTCTACAGGTCAGCAATAGAGGGAGTATGCAGAGAGAGAGGACCTGACTACACGCGTCTTGTAGTCTGTAACCATGGAGACACACACATCTGCATAGGAGCTGTACACACTAAACTTTACAGGGATTGTTTTCAAAGTTGTTGTATTAGAGCAATAAAACGTGGCCAGATATGTGGACATTGCCATTTTTTTTAAAGAGTTAAGAACAGTTTGGGGTTAGAGGCACCACAAGTACAACTATACAGGCACGTGGCAGGTATGGGGCAAGGTCAGATTCACATCTCGCAGCATAGAGCAGAACTTCCAGTGTGAATAAGACCTGACATGTAAATACCGTCATCGACCCCCCTTGTGGTGCACTCCAGAGCAAGATGGTGGAAGGGGTATCATGTGGAGGGTACAAGACCACACTGCTCTGTATACTATAGAATACAATGATAGGGGGCGCTCTGACATGGAGGGTATCACACCGGTTATCTCAGGACTGCTCTGTATACTATATAATACAATGATAGGGGGCGCTCTGACATGGAGGGTATCACACCGGTTATCTCAGGACTGCTCTGTATACTATATAGTACAATGATAGGGGGCGCTCTGACATGGAGGGTATCACACCGGTTATCTCAGGACTGCTCTGTATACTATATAATACAATGATAGGGGGCGCTCTGACATGGAGGGTATCACACCGGTTATCTCAGGACTGCTCTGTATACTATATAATACAATGATAGGGGGCGCTCTGACATGGAGGGTATCACACCGGTTATCTCAGGACTGCTCTGTATACTATATAGTACAATGATAGGGGGCGCTCTGACATGGAGGGTATCACACCGGTTATCTCAGGACTGCTCTGTATACTATATAATACAATGATAGGGGGCGCTCTGACATGGAGGGTATCACACCGGTTATCTCAGGACTGCTCTGTATACTATAATACAATGATAGGGGGCGCTCTGACATGGAGGGTATCACACCGGGTTATCTCAGGACTGCTCTGTATACTATATAGTACAATGATAGGGGGCGCTCTGACATGGAGGGTATCACACCGGTTATCTCAGGACTGCTCTGTATACTATATAATACAATGATAGGGGGCGCTCTGACATGGAGGGTATCACACCGGTTATCTCAGGACTGCTCTGTATACTATAGAATACAATGATAGGGGGCGCTCTGACATGGAGGGTATCACACCGGTTATCTCAGGACTGCTCTGTATACTTATAATACAATGATAGGGGGCGCTCTGACATGGAGGGTATCACACCGGTTATCTCAGGACTGCTCTGTATACTATATAATACAATGATAGGGGGCGCTCTGACATGGAGGGTATCACACCGGTTATCTCAGGACTGCTCTGTATACTATAGAATACAATGATAGGGGGCGCTCTGACATGGAGGGTATCACACCGGTTATCTCAGGACTGCTCTGTATACTATAATACAATGATAGGGGGCGCTCTGACATGGAGGGTATCACACCGGTTATCTCAGGACTGCTCTGTATACTATATAGTACAATGATAGGGGGCGCTCTGACATGGAGGGTATCACATCGGTTATCTCAGGACTGCTCTGTATACTATATAATACAATGATAGGGGGCGCTCTGACATGGAGGGTATCACAGCGGTTATCTCAGGACTGCTCTGTATACTATATAATACAATGATAGGGGGCGCTCTGACATGGAGGGTATCACACCGGTTATCTCAGGACTGCTCTGTATACTATATAATACAATGATAGGGGGCGCTCTGACATGGAGGGTATCACACCGGTTATCTCAGGACTGCTCTGTATACTATATAATACAATGATAGGGGGCGCTCTGACATGGAGGGTATCACACCGGTTATCTCAGGACTGCTCTGTATACTATATAATACAATGATAGGGGGCGCTCTGACATGGAGGGTATCACACCGGTTATCTCAGGACTGCTCTGTATACTATATAATACAATGATAGGGGGCGCTCTGACATGGAGGGTATCACACCGGTTATCTCAGGACTGCTCTGTATACTATATAGTACAATGATAGGGGGCGCTCTGACATGGAGGGTATCACACCGGTTATGTCAGGACTGCTCTGTATACTATATAATACAATGATAGGGGGCGCTCTGACATGGAGGGTATCACACCGGTTATCTCAGGACTGCTCTGTATACTATATAATACAATGATAGGGGGCGCTCTGACATGGAGGGTATCACAGCGGTTATCTCAGGACTGCTCTATATACTATATAGTACAATGATAGGGGGCGCTCTGACATGGAGGGTATCACACCGGTTATCTCAGGACTGCTCTATATACTATATAATACAATGATAGGGGGCGCTCTGACATGGAGGGTATCACACCGGTTATCTCAGGACTGCTCTGTATACTATATAATACAATGATAGGGGGCGCTCTGACATGGAGGGTATCACACCGGTTATCTCAGGACTGCTCTGTATACTATATAATACAATGATAGGGGGCGCTCTGACATGGAGGGTATCACACCGGTTATCTCAGGACTGCTCTGTATACTATATAATACAATGATAGGGGGCGCTCTGACATGGAGGGTATCACACCGGTTATCTCAGGACTGCTCTGTATACTATATAATACAATGATAGGGGGCGCTCTGACATGGAGGGTATCACAGCGGTTATGTCAGGACTGCTCTATATACTATATAATACAATGATAGGGGGCGCTCTGACATGGAGGGTATCACACCGGTTATCTCAGGACTGCTCTGTATACTATATAATACAATGATAGGGGGCGCTCTGACATGGAGGGTATCACATCGGTTATCTCAGGACTGCTCTATATACTATAGAATACAATGATAGGGGGCGCTCTGACATGGAGGGTATCACACCGGTTATCTCAGGACTGCTCTGTATACTATATAATACAATGATAGGGGGCGCTCTGACATGGAGGGTATCACACCGGTTATCTCAGGACTGCTCTGTATACTATATAGTACAATGATAGGGGGCGCTCTGACATGGAGGGTATCACACCGGTTATCTCAGGACTGCTCTGTATACTATATAATACAATGATAGGGGGCGCTCTGACATGGAGGGTATCACACCGGTTATCTCAGGACTGCTCTGTATACTATAATACAATGATAGGGGGCGCTCTGACATGGAGGGTATCACACCGGTTATCTCAGGACTGCTCTGTTATACTATATAATACAATGATAGGGGGCGCTCTGACATGGAGGGTATCACACCGGTTATCTCAGGACTGCTCTATATACTATAGAATACAATGATAGGGGGCGCTCTGACATGGAGGGTATCACACCGGTTATCTCAGGACTGCTCTATATACTATATAATACAATGATAGGGGGCGCTCTGACATGGAGGGTGGGACAACCAGTTTTCTACTTACTACTGAAAATACAGAAATACACTACCGGAATGCGCCGCCTCGTACAATATGTGTTTTATAGCCTGTAAAACAGATGTGACGTATGTACAGTCACCCTATATGTAATATATATGTGACTAATCCACAAATAGCACATTGTAATATATACAGTCATGGCTATAGGTGTTGGTATCCCTGAATCTTTCCAGAAAATGAAGTATTTCTCCCAGACAATTATTACAATTCTCACGTTTTGTTATACTCAGGTTTATTTCCTTTGTGTGTACTGGAACAACACAAAAACCAGAGGGAAAAAAAGTAAAAAATGATAGAATTTCACGCAAAACTCCAAAAATGTGCCGTACAAAATTCCTGCCACCCTCAACTTAACATTTGGTTTTGTACCCTTTGTAAAAACGACCTGAACTCAATGTCTTCCTATAACCGTGCACAAGCTTCTTACAAGAAGTTACAGGGCTGGGAGAGACAGAAATCTTGCTTGTTTGTAGGTGACCAAATACTTATTTTCCACCATAATTTGCAAATAAATTCTTTAAAAATCAGACAATGTGATTTTCTGGATTAGTTTTCTCATTTTGTCTCTCATAGTTGAGGTCTACCTATGATGACAATTACAGGCCGGCCTCATCTTTATAAGTGGGAGAACTTGTACAATTGGTCGCTGACTAAATACTTTCTTTCCCCTCTGTAGATCCGGACTCATTGCGGCCACATCAGGACTCTCCAGCTTTGTTTCCATTGTCCTGCTGGAAGACCTATGATCTAGGACGCACACCCAGCTTTCTGACACTGGGCCCTACATGGAGACCCAAAATCCTTTGGTAATCTTCAGATTTCATGATGTCTTGTACACAGTCAGGGCCCCCAGTGCCAGAGGCAGCAAAACAACCCCAACCCCTCTGCGCCCCTCCCCCATATGTGACTGTGGGTCCTGTCCTCTTCTCTCTGTAGGCCTCTGTATTCTGTTTTCGGTAACCAGTAGAATGATCGGCTTTACCGTAAAGCTCTGTTTTGGTCTCCTCTGTCCACAAAACGTTTTCCCAGAAGGATTTTGGCTTCCTCACGTACATTTTGGCTTTTTTCTGCCTCTGTGTCAGCAGTGGGGTCCTCCGGGGGCCCCTGACGGATAGCGGGCGCTGACACTGAGGCCCCCTGAGCCTGCAGGACAGCTTGGATGTCTCTGGCACTTGGATGGGGCTGCTCGTCCACCATCCGGACTATCCTGCGTTACAACCTTTCATCCGTTCTTCTCTTCTGTCCATGTCCAGGGAGATTAGCTACAGGGCCATGGGGTGTAAACTTCTGGGCTATGTAGTGCACCGTGGACAAAGGAACATCATGATCTCTGCAGATTGACTTTCTAACCTTGAGATTGTTGATATTTCTCCACACTTTTGGTTGTCAGACTCTTCTTCTCCTCTTTCTGTTCTCCTTGCTTAGTGTGGCACACACAGACACACAACTCAGACTGAGTCACTTTGTATCCTTTGTATCTGGTGTTGGGGGGTTCTTATATTGCCCACACCTGTTACTTGTATCCTTTGTATCTGGTGTCAGGGGTTTTTTTATTGCCCACACCTGTTACTTGTATCCTTTGTATCTGGCGTTGGGGGGTTCTTATATTGCCCACACCTGTTACTTGTATCCTTTGTATCTGGTGTTGGGGGGTTCTTATATTGCCCACACCTGTTACTTGTATCCTTTGTATCTGGTGTCACGGGGGGTTCTTGTATTGCCCACACCTGTTACTTGTATCCTTTGTATCTGGTGTCACGGGGATTCTTGTATTGCCCACACCTGTTACTTGTATCCTTTGTATCGGGGGGGGTATACCCAACCCACCCCTGTATCTTGTGTCAGGGGGGATTCTATATGCGCACACCTGACGATCCTTTGTATCTGGTGTCAGGGGGGATTCTTATATTGCCCACACCTGTTACTTGTATCCTTTGTATCTGTTGTCAGGGGGGATTCTTATATTGCCCACACCTGTTACTTGTATCCTTTGTATCTGGTGTCAGGGGGTTCTTATATTGTCCACACCTGTTACTTGTATCCTTTGTATCTGGTGTCAGGGGTGTTCTTATATTGTCCACACCTGTTACTTGTATCCTTTGTATCTGGTGTCAGGGGGTTCTTATATTGTCCACACCTGTTACTTGTATCCTTTGTATCTGGTGTCAGGGGTGTTCTTATATTTCTCACATCTGTTACTTGCCACAGGGAAGTCTGAACAAGCATCACAGGCTGGAAACAAAGTTATTTACAATTTTGAAAAGGTGCCAACAATTTTGTCTGGCCCATTTTTGGAGTTTTGTGTGATATTAGATCATTTTTGGCTTTTTTTTCTCTTTTCTGTGTCATTCCAATACACACAAAGGAAATATATCTGTGTATAACAAAATATGCGGAACTGCAATTATTTTCTGGGAGAAATACTTCATTTTCTGGAAAGATTTCAGGGGTGCCAACACTTATGGTCACGACTGTAGGATAATTCTGTGAGTAATACACAGGTAACACTAGTAGATTCTGCAGTGGATTCTCAGTGGATCTCCCCTAGATTCCTCAGTGGATCTTGACAGAATCCCTGTATAAACAGTGTACATGCCACTTTTAGGTTATAGCTAAAAATATCCCAAGAATCATTACTTAGCCCCGTGATGTCAGCGAGGTGTTATCTGGAGTGTGCGGCACAACCATTAGGTGTTATCTATGTGTACTGAACACCTCCCTACAGTGCACAATACACACAGCGCAGATAAGTGCAGGGTGTGCAGACAAGGGCCACAAAGCAAAATACAGTTTATAAAGTCCCATAAAAGACCGCACAAAAACATGGAGAACACTAAGAAGTGCAACGTCACCAGCTTACTGCAGTAAGTCAGTATATAGCGGCATAAGGTGTCAGGGCAGAAGCCAGTGGTATTTGTCAGGAACACTCCCAATGTACCCCTGCAATGTAAACAAAGCATTGTAAATGTGAAAAGATCCACAGAAAAACATGACCGCTATATTCCAAAAACAGCGCCACACCTGCTCATAGGTTCTGTGAAGTAGTGCAGCTCAGGGGCACTGAAGGGAATAGACCTGAGCTGCACTACTGTAAGCCGTCTGTAGACAGTGGTGGGGCTCATTCTGATCTTTGTCTAACCCTGTAACACCTGTTAAGGCTGAGGCCACACATTGCAGAAAAGGGAAATATAAGTAAAGGCCTTGTAGTGCTCCACCCCGCTGTGACCATGCCGGGGCCACGAGAGCAGAACCGTCTAGATGGCGGCAATTCATGGATACGACACTCCTGCTCCTCTCTGAGTCTGATAACTGGGCAAAATGTCATCTAGCGATCGCTCACCAGGAGGTACACTACCCAAAAGTAGCCTCTGAGAGCCTTTCTATAGGGCAGCGGGGGAGCGCTTTTCCGCCCTCTTGTGGTAAGCCCCGGTGTCTGACCTGACCTGTGATCATTACGTATCTGCAAAGACTGCAGGGGGAGGATAACAGGGGGCGGACATTTCTATTGGGGGTTATTTCTGTAAGGAATGGCCGATCATACAAGTGTGCGAGGAAAACCTTAAAACACGGACTAATCCGCAACACAAGATAAGGAAACTGAAAAGAGAGGGATTACACGGCAAGGCCAGCTGTGCCCCAGAGGGAAGGGTACTTGTTGTTCTCTCCACGTCACACAGACTACCGGACCGCTGACACCTGAGACAACAGCGGCCTCTGCAGGCCAAAAGAAATTATTACAAGCGAATCAGACATGATACAATACGGCTCAGTTCACACGATCAGGTTGTCAGATGAGGCTTCTGAAGCCCACAAGGGCGTGTCAGTGCAAAGGACAGGGGATGCGACACCCCTGTCTGCCCTCCTGGTTATGGCCTCCAAAACTGCGTCTGACAACCTGAACATGTAAACAGAGCCTGATGAGGATCATACAATGGGTTGTGTGTGCATGGCGTGTTTCTGCTCATACATGTACAAACATACCGTGTACGCCCGGCCAAACGTGTGCACTACAGTAAGAATCCATCAGTACGAGAAACCTTCTAGACATCCATGTGCACACTCCATTTTCGCATTGGTTTCTGGTGCGGTTTTCGCTGCGGATTTGTTTGCTTGTTTTTACCCTTGTCTCCATTCATAGATAAGGACACGGCGCTGTCCACATGACCCGTCACTGAAGCAGCGACGGGGCGATCGTCGGTCATATAGCACCCCATTTACTTACATGTATGGTCTGCTGACCCACCAGTACAGGCCACATGTGAACAGGGTGTAACTAGTAATGCAGGGCGGGTCTGCAGGTTGTTACCTCTAAGGGCGGGTGTCCATGGTCAGGTTCTCTGAGGCCAATGTCAGGAGCGGACCATAAAAAGGACAGAACACATAAAGGACAGTGGGGGCGGCTCGCAGATTGTTTTGGGCCACTCCTGGTCTTGGCTACAAAAACTGCACGAAATAACCTGAACATGGAGACTCGGCCCAAGTAAACAGTATTATATGAGGAGGAAATGTGGGCGGGGGTCATACAGAGCCTGGAGATGTAAGTACAGGGAGGGCTATGGTGGGTCATTGGGCCTCAGGCTGTGCCCATCGCACTGCGGATCTGCAGGGCCCTGTGCACACTGCTGGTTGTCCTACATCTGCCATTGTGGAGCGTGTAGTGCGTCATATACCAGCTATGTCAGGCTCAAAATCTGCAAACAATGACATCACTGTGTACATATAACATGTGACTATGGCGTCCCGGTCTCGGGCGTATCCCTGTGTACATATAACATGTGACTATGGCGTCCCGGTCTCGGGCGTATCCCTGTGTACATATAACATGTGACTATGGCGTCCCGGTCTCGGGCGTATTCCTGTGTACATATAACATGTGACTATGGCGTCCCGGTCTCGGGTGTGTCACTGTGTACATATAACATGTGACTATGGCGTCCCGGCTCGGGCGTATTCCTGTGTACATATAACATGTGACTATGGCGTCCCGGTCTCAGGCGTATTCCTGTGTACATATAACATGTGACTATGGCGTCCCGGTCTCGGGCGTATCCCTGTGTACATATAACATGTGACTATGGCGTCCCGGTCTCGGGCATATTCCTGTGTACATATAACATGTGACTATGGCGTCCTGGCGTATCATGTGTACATATAACATGTGACTATGGCGTCCCGGTCTCGGGCGTATTCCTGTGTACATATAACATGTGACTATGGCGTCCCGGTCTCGGGCGTATCCCTGTGTACATATAACATGTGACTATGGCGTCCCGGTCTCGGGCGTATTCCTGTGTACATATAACATGTGACTATGGCGTCCCGGTCTCGGGTGTGTCACTGTGTACATATAACATGTGACTATGGCGTCCCGGTCTCGGGCGTATTCCTGTGTACATATAACATGTGACTATGGCGTCCCGGTCTCAGGCGTATTCCTGTGTACATATAACATGTGACTATGGCGTCCCGGTCTCGGGCGTATCCCTGTGTACATATAACATGTGACTATGGCGTCCCGGTCTCGGGCATATTCCTGTGTACATATAACATGTGACTATGGCGTCCTGGCGTATCATGTGTACATATAACATGTGACTATGGCGTCCCGGTCTCGGGCGTATTCCTGTGTACATATAACATGTGACTATGGCGTCCCGGTCTCGGGCGTATCCCTGTGTACATATAACATGTGACTATGGCGTCCCGGGCGTATCCCTGTGTACATATAACATGTGACTATGGCGTCCCGGTCTCGGGCGTATCCCTGTGTACATATAACATGTGACTATGGCGTCCCGGTCTCGGGCGTGTCGCTGTGTACATATAACATGTGACTATGGCGTCCCGGTCTCGGGCGTATTCCTGTGTACATATAACATGTGACTATGGCGTCCCGGTCTCGGGCGTGTCGCTGTGTACATATAACATGTGACTATGGCGTCCCGGTCTCGGGCGTGTCGCTGTGTACATATAACATGTGACTATGGCGTCTCGGGCGTATCCCTGTGTACATATAACATGTGACTATGGCGTCCCGGCTCGGGCGTATCCCTGTGTACATATAACATGTTACTATGGTGTCCTGGCGTATCCCTGTGTACATATAACATGTGACTATGGCGTCCCGGTCTCGGGCGTATCCCTGTGTACATATAACATGTGACTATGGCGTCCCGGTCTCGGGCGTATCCCTGTGTACATATAACATGTGACTATGGCGTCCCGGTCTCGGGCGTAACCCTGTGTACATATAACATGTGACTATGGCGTCCCGGTCTCGGGCGTATCCCTGTGTACATATAACATGTGACTATGGCGTCCCGGTCTCTGGTGTGTCGCTGTGTACATATAACATGTGACTATGGCGTCCCGGCTCTGGCGTATCCCTGTGTACATATAACATGTGACTATGGCGTCCCGGTCTCTGGTGTGTCGCTGTGTACATATAACATGTGACTATGGCGTCCCGGTCTCGGGCGTATCCCTGTGTACATATAACATGTGACTATGGCGTCCCGGTCTCTGGCGTGTCGCTGTGTACATATAACATGTGACTATGGCGTCCCGGCTCTGGCGTGTCGCTGTGTACATATAACATGTGACTATGGCGTCCCGGTCTCTGGCGTGTCGCTGTGTACATATAACATGTGACTATGGCGTCCCGGTCTCGGGCGTGTCGCTGTGTACATATAACATGTGACTATGGCGTCCCGGTCTCGGGCGTATCCCTGTGTACATATAACATGTGACTATGGCGTCCCGGCTCGGGCGTAACCCTGTGTACATATAACATGGACTATGGCGTCCCGGCTCTGGCGTTTCCCTGTGTACATATAACATGTGACTATGGCGTCCCGGTCTCGGGCGTATCCCTGTGTACATATAACATGTGACTATGGCGTCCCGGTCTCGGGCGTATCCCTGTGTACATATAACATGTGACTATGGCGTCCCGGTCTCGGGCGTGTCGCTGTGTACATATAACATGTGACTATGGCGTCCCGGTCTCGGGCGTGTCGCTGTGTACATATAACATGTGACTATGGCGTCCCGGTCTCGGGCGTATCCCTGTGTACATATAACATGTGACTATGGCGTCCCGGTCTCGGGCGTATCCCTGTGTACATATAACATGTGACTATGGCGTCCCGGTCTCGGGCGTATCCCTGTGTACATATAACATGTGACTATGGTGTCCTGGCGTATCCCTGTGTACATATAACATGTGACTATGGCGTCCCGGTCTCGGGCGTATCCCTGTGTACATATAACATGTGACTATGGCGTCCCGGTCTCGGGCGTAACCCTGTGTACATATAACATGTGACTATGGCGTCCCGGTCTCTGGCGTATCCCTGTGTACATATAACATGTGACTATGGCGTCCCGGTCTCGGGCGTATCCCTGTGTACATATAACATGTGACTATGGCGTCCCGGTCTCGGGCGTATCCCTGTGTACATATAACATGTGACTATGGCGTCCCGGTCTCGGGCGTATCCCTGTGTACATATAACATGTGACTATGGCGTCCCGGTCTCGGGCGTAACCCTGTGTACATATAACATGTGACTATGGCGTCCCGGTCTCTGGCGTATCTCTGTGTACATATAACATGTGACTATGGCGTCCCGGTCTCGGGCGTATCCCTGTGTACATATAACATGTGACTATGGCGTCCCGGTCTCGGGCGTATCCCTGTGTACATATAACATGTGACTATGGCGTCCCGGTCTCTGGTGTGTCGCTGTGTACATATAACATGTGACTATGGCGTCCCGGTCTCTGGTGTGTCGCTGTGTACATATAACATGTGACTATGGCGTCCCGGTCTCGGGCGTATCCCTGTGTACATATAACATGTGACTATGGCGTCCCGGTCTCGGCGTATCCCTGTGTACATATAACATGTGACTATGGCGTCCCGGTCTCGGGCGTATCCCTGTGTACATATAACATGTGACTATGGCGTCCCGGTCTCGGGCGTATCCCTGTGTACATATAACATGTGACTATGGCGTCCCGGTCTCGGGCGTATCCCTGTGTACATATAACATGTGACTATGGCGTCCCGGTCTCTGGCGTGTCGCTGTGTACATATAACATGTGACTATGGCGTCCCGGTCTCGGGCGTATCCCTGTGTACATATAACATGTGACTATGGCGTCCCGGTCTCTGGCGTGTCGCTGTGTACATATAACATGTGACTATGGCGTCCCGGTCTCGGGCGTATCCCTGTGTACATATAACATGTGACTATGGCGTCCCGGTCTCGGGCGTATCCCTGTGTACATATAACATGTGACTATGGCGTCCCGGTCTCGGGCGTATCCCTGTGTACATATAACATGTGACTATGGCGTCCCGGTCTCGGGCGTATCCCTGTGTACATATAACATGTGACTATGGCGTCCCGGTCTCGGGCGTAACCCTGTGTACATATAACATGTGACTATGGCGTCCCGGTCTCTGGCGTATCCCTGTGTACATATAACATGTGACTATGGCGTCCCGGTCTCGGGCGTATCCCTGTGTACATATAACATGTGACTATGGCGTCCCGGTCTCGGGCGTATCCCTGTGTACATATAACATGTGACTATGGCGTCCCGGTCTCGGGCGTATCCCTGTGTACATATAACATGTGACTATGGCGTCCCGGTCTCGGGCGTATCCCTGTGTACATATAACATGTGACTATGGCGTCCCGGCTCGGGCGTATCCCTGTGTACATATAACATGTGACTATGGCGTCCCGGTCTCTGGTGTGTCGCTGTGTACATATAACATGTGACTATGGCGTCCCGGTCTCGGGCGTATCCCTGTGTACATATAACATGTGACTTGGCGTCCCGGTGTGTCGCTGTGTACATATAACATGTGACTATGGCGTCCCGGTCTCGGGCGTATCCCTGTGTACATATAACATGTGACTATGGCGTCCCGGTCTCGGGCGTAACCCTGTGTACATATAACATGTGACTATGGCGTCCCGGTCTCGGGCGTATCCCTGTGTACATATAACATGTGACTATGGCGTCCCGGTCTCGGGCGTGTTGCTGCGTCTTGTCCGTGTTTCTCTATGGCCTCCATTATGTGACGTGTTGTCCTCCTGTTCAGCAGATGAGCACATAACTATGCAGGTGCCGGTATTACAGGTCCCCGCAGCGGTGCCCACACAGATGGCTGCACTGACTCCCACCGTACCTGTGGCTCTCCCTGTGACACCAGGTATGTCCTCGTGTAATAAACCTGAACACCCCCTTATAGCACCCCCCCACCCCGATGTCGCCCACTGCGCCCCCATGATCCGATGCTCCCCAGTATAAGCCCTGAAACCCATATTTAACGCTGGTGTTTTCTGTCTTTTCCCGCAGTTATCAGCCAGCCCCAGCCTCAGCCCCAGGTGGTCCTCCATGTACAGACTGGCCCACAGAGCTGTAACCCCATGGGAATGCCTTGGGGTGGGCCACTGACCCTTGGCCCCATCTCTTGGAGCACGGGACTCTTCCAGTGTTGTGACGACATCCCGATCTGTAAGTCCAGCGTCTTAAAGGGGCTCTACATCTTGGATAGTCCCTACTTGTTATAAGCTTGTGCTGGGGCCCCTCCGTGGTCAGGGTGTAGGGATTCCTAGAGGTCAGACCCCCACAGATCAGGACGATGGCAAATTCATCCCTCAATGAGGTTGGAGTCCCTCTTTAAGTATGACAGCCGGTGGATGTTACCGCACGTGAGTACGAAGGGTTAAGTAGCCGTACCTGGCCACAGCGCTCTCTAATAAAGTCATATACCCCGGTAACATCGGGTCACTGAGGGTCCCAGTGGGGTACACCCCTCTAACAGGATGGTCCTAAGTGGAGAACCCCTTTAAGAACTCTTTGTAAATCCCTTCAGACCCCCTGATGTCTCTGCTGACTGTCTCCTCTTGCTCCCCGCCGCAGGCATCTTGGGCTGTCTCTGCCCCGTCTTTCTTCCCTGTTACCTGTCGACGCTGTTTGGCGAGATGTGCTGTTTCGGCATGCTGCCGGGGGCCATGTTTGCCCTGAGAACTGGTGTACGTGAGCGATATAAGATCCCGGTGAGTGCCCTGGGGGGGAGGAGGAGGAGGGTACAGATGTGAGGGGCCATATATATATAATATATATATATAATATATATATCCTCACCACATCTAGTCTCAGCCAAAAACCCTGGATCCCCTGTGGTCTGAATGGAGCGGTGGTCCCGCATGTGTGCTGTAGCCATGTCTAGGGCGGAGGTAGGGGGCGCTGTGCTTGGCTTCTCTATATAGAGGTGAATAGGGGGACAACATATGTACGAGACCACCACCAATCTGTAACTGACGGGGGAGTCTGACAGATGGGACCCCCGCTGATCAGCTGTGTGCAGAGGCTGATGTCATCAGCACACAGTACAGCCTGCTGCCCATTTGACAGTCACATGGTACAGCAACAGCTCAGTCCACCGAAGTGAATGGGGCTGAGCTGTAGTACCCAGCACAACCACTGTACAATGTGCGGCGCTGTGCTTGGTATTGAGGGACCTCCACCACTCGCATACATAGGCCGGGCCATTAATATGATGGACAGCCCCTCTAATTCTCCTGACCCGCCCCTCTATGTTCTGTTTCCGCAGGGCGACCTCCTGAACGACTACTGCGCCATCTGCTGCTGCCTGGTGTGTGCGCTGTGTCAGATGGCACGAGAAATAAAGGGCCGGGAGTGGCACGACACCCGACTGCCCCGGCCCCGCCTCCACCGCCGGTGACAACCAGGATTAGTGTATATTTATTCAGTCTTATGGAATAAACCTCTATTTATTAACCCCCTGTTTGCTGTTATTCCTGGAGCAGCCACTACTGGACGTGTCAGGTTTATCACAGTCCCTGTAGGATGAAGGTGGCGCACAGACCCCCCCACATAGGGCACATCCTAGGGGTAAACACATTAATAAATCTGCCCCAAACTGGGATGACAACGGTGTTGTCGCTTTACATTAGGAATGCCTTTAAAATAAGGCCCTGTAGTGAAGCGCGGCAAAAGGTTTTGTTTTTTTCCCTACAATGTTTTCACAGAATTTTTACTTCCCTCTATTAAATCTCTAGGGAAAATGTAGGGGGAGCTATCACTATGTCGGGAGTCCATCAGTATGTAGGGGGAGCTATCACTATGTCAGGAGTCCATCAGTATGTAGGGGGAGCTATCACTATGTCGGGAGTCCATCAGTATGTAGGGGGAGCTATCACTATGTCGGGAGTCCATCAGTATGTAGGGGGGAGCTATCACTATGTAGGGAGTCCATCAGTATGTAGGGGGAGCTATCACTATGTGGGGGAGCCACAGTGGTGTGGGGGTGCTATCACTATGTCGGGAGTCCATCAGTATGTAGGGGGAGCTATCACTATGTAGGGAGTCCATCAGTATGTAGGGGGAGCTATCACTATGTAGGGGGCCACCGTTGGGGGGGGGCCATCATATGGGGGGGGCCACTCGGGGGGGGGGGCCCTTGGGGGGAGTCCATCAGTATGTAGGGGGAGCTATCACTATGTCGGGAGTCCATCAGTATGTAGGGGGAGCTATCACTATGTCGGGAGTCCATCAGTATGTAGGGGGAGCTATCACTATGTCGGGAGTCCATCAGTAGGTAGGGGGTGCTATCACTATGTCGGGAGTCCATCAGTATGTAGGGGTGAGCTATCACTATGTCGGGAGTCCATCAGTATGTAGGGGGAGCTATCACTATGTAGGGGGAGCTATCACTATGTCGGGAGTCCATCAGTATGTAGGGGTGAGCTATCACTATGTCGGGAGTCCATCAGTATGTAGGGGGAGCTATCACTATGTAGGGAGTCCATCAGTAGGTAGGGGTGAGCTATCACTATGTAGGGAGTCCATCAGTATGTAGGGGTGAGCTATCACTATGTAGGGAGTCCATCAGTATGTAGGGGGGAGCTATCACTATGTAGGGAGTCCATCAGTAGGTAGGGGGAGCTATCACTATGTAGGGAGTCCATCAGTATGTAGGGGGAGCTATCACTATGTCGGGAGTCCATCAGTATGTAGGGGGAGCTATCACTATGTCGGGAGTCCATCAGTATGTAGGGGGGCGCTATCACTATGTCGGGAGTCCATCAGTATGTAGGGGGAGCTATCACTATGTCGGGAGTCCATCAGTATGTAGGGGGAGCTATCACTATGTCGGGAGTCCATCAGTAGGTAGGGGTGAGCTATCACTATGTCGGGAGTCCATCAGTATGTAGGGGGAGCTATCACTATGTCGGGAGTCCATCAGTATGTAGGGGGGCGCTATCACTATGTCGGGAGTCCATCAGTATGTAGGGGGCGCTATCACTATGTCGGGAGTCCATCAGTATGTAGGGGGAGCTATCACTATGTCGGGAGTCCATCAGTAGGTAGGGGGGAGCTATCACTATGTCGGGAGTCCATCAGTATGTAGGGGGGCGCTATCACTATGTCGGGAGTCCATCAGTATGTAGGGGGAGCTATCACTATGTCGGGAGTCCATCAGTATGTAGGGGGAGCTATCACTATGTCGGGAGTCCATCAGTATGTAGGGGGGAGCTATCACTATGTCGGGAGTCCATCAGTATGCAGGGGCTATCACGATGTAGGGGGGCCCCTTATGTTGACCTCACACCCCCCCCATATCCAATCCCTCGCACGCTCCTGTCATCTCCACCTCAAAAACTCCAGAATCCGCCCTTTCCTTACCACAGACAGACATTTTTTGTCTCTGACTCCTCGCCTCCCAAACCCCAGAACTTTTATTATATTTCTGCTCTCAGAGCCATAGGAGGACGCGATGTTTGCAGGACAGATTGTTCTTCAGGCTGCTCCCATTTATTATTCTGTACAATGTACTGGGAAGAATGAGGGGAACTGGAGAAAAACTGTGTGTGCGACTTTCTTACAGGCTTCGCTTTTATGGCGTTCACTCTGCAGCCACAATGACATCACCGGCGGCGAGGCCTCGGGTCTGCGCCGGTCACTACGGCGGCGAGGCCTCGGGTCTGCGCCGGTCACTACGGCGGCGAGGCCTCGGGTCTGCGCCGGTCACTACGGCGGCGTTATCTATGTGTAATGGCAGTAACCTCTATCACACAATTGTCTGACCATTGTATAAGCAATGCTACCTCCGATGCCGCCCCTGCTACCTCCTGTGTCACCCCCTGCGACCTCCTGTGTCACCCCCTGCTACCTCCTGTGTCACCCCCTGCGACCTCCTGTGCCGCCCCCTGCTACCTCCTGTGTCACCCCCTGCGACCTCCTGTGTCACCCCCTGCTACCTCCTGTGTCACCCCCTGCGACCTCCGATGCCGCCCCCGCTACCTCCTGTGTGTCACCCCCCCTGCGACCTCCTGTGTCACCCCCTGCGACCTCCTGTGTCACCCCCTGCGACCTCCTGTTTCACCCCCTGCGACCTCCTGCCGCCCCTGCCCCCACCTCCTGTGTCACCCCCTGCGACCTCCTGTGTCCCCCCCTGCTACCTCCTGTGTCACCCCCTGCTACCTCCTGTGTCACCCCCCTGCGACCTCCTGTGTCACCCCCTGCTACCTCCTGTGTCACCCCCCTGCGACCTCCTGTGTCCCCCCCTGCGACCTCCTGTGTCACCCCCTGCGACCTCCTGTGTCACCCCCTGCGCACCCCCTGCGCCTCCGATGCCCCCCTGCTACCTCCTGTGTCACCCCCTGCGACCTCCTGTGTCACCCCCTGCTACCTCCTGTGTCACCCCCTGCGACCTCCGATGCCGCCCCTGCTACCTCCTGTGTCACCCCCCTGCGACCTCCTGTGTCACCCCCTGCGACCTCCTGTGTCACCCCCTGCTACCTCCTGTGTCACCCCCTGCGACCTCCTGTGTCACCCCCCTGCGACCTCCTGTGTCACCCCCTGCGACCTCCTGTGTCACCCCCTGCGACCTCCTGTGTCACCCCCTGCGACCTCCTGTGTCACCCCCTGCGACCTCCGATGCCGCCCCTGCTACCTCCCCTGGCAGGAATATACCGCACTGTCTTCACCTATTTTTACTTTTTTGGTGAGTTTTCCCCCATATAATGTGAGGATTTTGCCATTTTCAGTATGTGAGGACAGAATGAGGCTGAAAGTAACCGCTGGTCAGTGATAACAATGATGGCGGCTCTCCACTACCGCACAATGTGAATACTGTCTGAAAATCTGCCGCACTCTACTAACCAGTTCTTACAAGGGAGAGGGCGGAGCCGTCACATCCCGGCCCGGCACAGATGACAGGACCGGACCGGACACAAGACCTGACCACAAATCTCCTGACAAGATCACTGAGAACCGGCGCCTTGGCAACCACGGGACTCTAGCCAATCACAACCACGCTGTTAGAGTGTTCTCAGTTGCCATTGGCTGACACTTCAGACGCGTTCAGCCAATCACAGTAAAGCTATAGATTTTCATATGAGGCGTCTGTCTGGGGGCGTGGCTTGCTGACCCAATATGCAGATTTTATTCTAATTAGTCCGTTTAGTCAATATTAGAACTACATTTCCCGGGAGGCCGCTCTCTGTGACGTCATGGCCGTGCTTGCCGTCGTGGCATTGGTTGCTATGGCAGCGGCGCGGAGAGAACTTGTTTCCTTGTATTTTTTTCCGGCCCCTGCCAGATCACTTCCGGTCTCGGTCGGTAGAGGAGGAGGTAGGTGGACGCTAAGGAGCCCGGTATGAACGGAGCCCAAGGACTGGTGACCACGGGCTGGCTGGGACTTGTAGTTCTCCTCGGGGGAGGGTTCCTTCTCTGGGCCCCTGGTGATAATGGTGGTTATAATAAAGAGGCCAGAGACAGCCTTAAAGGGGAGATCCAGTCTGGTAACTGACACTTAAAGGGGCGCTCTAGTCTGATAGCTGGAGCTTAAGGGGAGTCCCCCTAATAGCCGCGGCCCTGGTGGAGATCTCACAGCTGAGGGTTTGTTACAGTCGTGTCCATCTGATGTTATGTGGATCCTGCGCTGATACATTGTAACAGATTGGACAGTGGGGCAGATATATGAAGTTTGGGGTGTGCTCCCCGCCAGTCCTCACATCGGCGGCGCCCCCCACAGACACCTCATTTATGACCAGACGCTCAGCTATGTATGTATGGACAAGGAATCTCCGCCATCTTGTACTTCAGGGGTCGTTCTGATCTGCCCCAGGGTGAGCGGCAGCGTGTACCCACTGAGGAGGAGGAAGGTATATACACTGCCCGGCCCGTAATAATGTCCTTGTGTGATGTCAGCCAGAGCATAGCCGACCGATGACATCACTGGTGACTGCAGTGTCAGACGACTACCAGCTGGAAATATAATATATACTGTATATACATCTCTATATAGAAATATCTACTGCCGCAGAACTGGTCAGTGTCCTGGGGAGTCTCCTCTATGGAGGTGATGACAAGGGGGAAGGTATTGGGAGACCTGAGAGCAGGCTCTAGGACCCTGTTGGCGCCTCTAGCCTGGATACAAGATGAGATACGGCCAGACATGGAGGTATACAGGCTCTGTATGGACAGCTCATGTGTCAGGATGTCCTGTACATGTCACTGAGCTGTTCGTATCACTACTTGGGGGGACCGACTGTCCTATGTGATGGTCTCCACATCATCACACCAGCAGGGGGCAGAGTGTCAGCCCACAGTACAGGCTCCATACTCCAACCTGACTGTCATCAGATCCCAAACAGGGCCGGGATCCATCACTATAGAGGATACAGATTCCAGATCCATCACTATAGAGAGATACAGATCCGGATCCATCACTATAGAGGATACAGAGGATCCATCACTATAGAGGATATAGAAGATACAGATCCTGGATCCATCACTATAGAGGATACAGATCCCGGATCCATCACTATAGAGGATATAGAGAACAGCCCGGCCGGGGCCCCCCCCCCCCCCCCGACCACACTATAGAGGATACAGATCCTGGATCCATCACTATAGGGAAAGAGATACAGATCCCGGATCCATCACTATAGAGGATACAGATCCCGGATCCATCACTATAGAGGATACAGATCCCGGATCCATCACTATAGAGGATACAGATCCCAGATCCATCACTATAGAGGATACAGATCCCAGATCCATCACTATAGAGGATATAGACCGGATCCACACTATAGAGGAGAGATACAGATCCCGGATCCATCACTATAGAGGATACAGATCCCAGATCCATCACTATAGATGATACAGATCCCAGATCCATCACTATAGAGGATACAGATCCCGGATCCCCTATAGAGGATACAGAGCCGGACCCCCACCAATCAAGACAAACAGGACCCCCCAGATCCATCACTATAGAGGATATAGTCCCGATCCATCACTATAGAGGTTGATACAGATCCCGGATCCATCACTATAGAAGAAAAAGATACAGATCCTGGATCCATCACTATAAAGGATACAGATCCCAGATCCATCACTATAGAGGATATAGTCCCGGATCCATCACTATAGAAGATACAGATCCCGGATCCATCACTATAGAGGATACAGATCCCGGATCCATCACTATAGAGGATACAGATCCCGGATCCATCACTATAGAGGATACAGATCCCAGATCCATCACTATAGAGGATATAGATCCCGGATCCATCACTATAGAAGATACAGATCCCGGATCCATCACTATAGAGGATACAGATCCCGGATCCATCACTATAGAGGATACAGATCCCGGATCCATCACTATAGAGGATACAGATCCCGGATCCATCACTATAGAGGATACAGATCCCGGACCACACAAGAGGAACAGACCCGGACCATCACATAGAGGATACAGATCCCGGATCCATCGCTATAGAGGATACAGATCCCGGATCCATCACTATAGAGGATACAGATCCCGGATCCATCACTATACGAGGGTCAGACGTACAGGATCCATGTAATAGGGACCAGACCATCACAAGAGGATACAGACCCAGATCCATCACAAGAGGAAGAAGAACAGACCCGGGAGACCGGAAACAAGAGGAACAGACCCGGACACACAAGAGGGTACGGATCCGGACCCACATAGAGGAAGTTCGACCACACTTCACAGGGTACAATGCAGATAATATAGAGGATAAGCAACCCATCCAGCTGCATACCTACAGAAGTATACAGACCGGACCTCTGCAATAGAGGGTCTGGATCACAGATGATGATGACAGGGATACAGAGAACTGAACCAAAAACAACCAACCACACAAGGATGTCCGATTTGTGGACTGGTGCCCCCGGATCCACCTGAAGATACCCGTAACGCGGGGAAGACCAAGGAGATGGTGGTGGACTTCCGCAAAGGCAGAAGCCCTTCTAAACCAGTGGACATCCAGGGGACGGGCATCGAGATTGTGAACACCTATAAGTACCTGGGTTTGCTCCTTAATAATGAGCTGGACTGGGCAGATCATATGGAGGCCCTGTACAGGAAGGGCCACAGCAGGCTCTACCTGCTTAGGAAGCTGAGAGCCTTTGGAATCCGGAGGGCACTTCTTAGAACTTTCTTCAACTTGGTAGTGGCATCAGCCATCTTCTTTGGAGTGGCCTGCTGGGGGAGCAGTATAATCAACCAGGGACAGGAATAAACTCCACAAGCTGATTAGAAGGGCCAGCTCTGTCCTGGGGAGCCCACTGGACCCAGTGCAGGCGGTGGGTGACAGAAGGATACTGTCCGTGGTGAGCTCCATGCAGAAGAAGAAGTCCCATCCCATGCATGAGACTGTGATCGCGCTGAGCAGTACTGTCAGTGACCGACTGCTCCACCCTAGGTGTGAGAAGGAGCGCTATCGGAAGTCTTTCCTCCCCACCGCGGTTAGGCTGTACAACCAACACCGACCTAAGCGGAGATCATTACACACAGAGAACTGAAAATATCTCTCTGCCTGTTAAATCCCCCCCCCCCCCCTCTGCTACGCCCTATCTGTCTGTCTGCTATTAATGTAATGCCTCTCACCTTGGAACATTCCTGTACATGTTGTATTTGTATTTGTATCTGCTTATCTTTGCTGCTGTAACACACTGAATTTCCCCATTGTGGGACTATTAAAGGACTATTATTTATTATTATAGAGGATACAGATCCCGGATCCATCACTATAGAGGATACAGAGCCGGGATCCATCACTATAGAGGATACAGATCCCGGATCCATCACTATAGAGGATACAGATCCGGGATCCATCACTATAGAGGATACAGATCCCGGATCCATCACTATAGAGGATACAGATCCTGGATCCATCACTATAGAGGATACAGATCCCGGATCCATCACTATAGAGGATATAGAAGATACAGATCCTGGATCCATCACTACAGAGGATATAGAAGATACAGATCCCGGATCCATCACTATAGAGGATACAGATCCCGGATCCATCACTATAGAAGATACAGATCCCGGATCCATCGCTATAGAGGATACAGATCCTGGATCCATCACTATAGAGGATACAGATCCCGGATCCATCACTATAGAGGATACAGATCCCGGATCCATCGCTATAGAGGATACAGATCCCGGATCCATCGCTATAGAGGATACAGATCCTGGATCCATCACTATAGAGGATACAGATCCCGGATCCATCACTATAGAGGATACAGACCCCGGATCCATCACTATAGAGGATACAGATCCCGGATCCATCACTATAGAGGATACAGATCCCGGATCCATCGCTATAGAGGATACAGATCCTGGATCCATCACTATAGAGGATACAGATCCTGGATCCATCACTATAGAGGATACAGACCCCGGATCCATCGCTATAGAGGATACAGATCCCAGATCCATCGCTATAGAGGATACAGATCCCGGATCCATCACTATAGAGGATACAGATCCATCACTATAGAGGATACAGATCCCGGATCCATCACTATAGAGGATACAGATCCCAGATCCATCGCTATAGAGGATACAGATCCCGGATCCATCACTATAGAGGATACAGATCCCGGATCCATCACTATAGAGGATACAGATCCCGGATCCATCACTATAGAGGATTAAGAAGATACAGATCCCGGATCCATCACTATAGAGGATACAGATCCTGGATCCATCACTATAGAGGATACAGATCCCGGATCCATCACTATAGAGGATACAGATCCCGGATCCATCACTGTAGAGGATACAGATCCCGGATCCATCACTATAGAGGATACAGATCCCGGATCCATCATGATAGAGGATCCCGGATCCATCACTATAGAGGATACAGATCCCGGATCCATCGCTATAGAGGATACAGATCCCGGATCCATCGCTATAGAGGCCCCCTATAGAGGATACAGATCCCGGATCCATCACTATAGAGGATACAGATCCCGGATCCATCACTATAGAGGATACAGATCCGGGATCCATCACTATAGAGGATACAGATCCCGGATCCATCACTATAGAGGATACAGATCCCAGATCCATCACTATAGAGGATACAGATCCGGGATCCATCACTATAGAGGATACAGATCCCAGATCCATTACTATAGATGATACAGATCCCGGATCCATGATTATAGAGGATACAGATCCCGGATCCATCACTATAGAGGATACAGATCCCGGATCCATCACTATAGAGGATACAGATCCCAGATCCATCGCTATAGAGGATACAGATCCCGGATCCATCGCTATAGAGGATACAGATCCCGGATCCATCGCTATAGAGGATACAGATCCTGGATCCATCGCTATAGAGGATACAGATCCAGTCCATACAGTGCAGGGCTATGAAGGTGCCGTGTCCGGTTGTCAGTGACAGGACATGTAATAAGCGGGGACACCAGGAAGTAGTGTGGGCAGAGACAGAGGGGTGTAATGAAGTGTCTGGATGGAGGACAAGGACTGTGCAGGATCAGTGGTCGGTCTGGTCCGTGCTGTTCACCATGTGTGTTGCCCTCACACATGGTGACAATTCACAGACATGCCCCTCCTGCTCCTCTCCATATAATAGTGTCTGACAACTGGGCAAAATGTCATTTAGTGTGTTATAGAGTCACTGATCTCTCACCGAGAGGTACACTACCCAAAAGTAGCCTCTGAGAGCCTTTATATAGGGTAACCCCGGGGTCTGATGAGACCAGACCTGTGATCATTACATATCTGTGGAGACTTCAGGGGGGAGGATTACCAGGGGCGGGCATTTCTATGTGGGGGCGGGGCTATATTGTCAGTAGGAGTATATATGTATACATGTCATTAACCAGTGAGTGGCCACACAGAGTTTCTCTTCCATCTTCTTCACTGCCATTTCTATTGCAGTGAGGTTGGCTCGGATACAGTATGGCTGTCACGTCTGCCTCCTGCAGTAATAGGCTGTGGACGTCCCAGTAATCGGGCGTGTGGCGAGCTGGGTCTCCTGTAATTTGGCACTCCTATTATTTCAGACTTTCCTCCCATAACCTCAGGCATTCTTGTAGTGTAAGTCACCGGACTAAGCTGTGTGTCTCCTTCACAGGCGTCCACTGCGACCACTGACCATGGCAGGGAAGAGTGGGGATGTGTTACCTGGAGGAGCAGAAGAGGGACCTACTGGGCTGATTAACAAGTAGGAACCATTCATATTTCATATTAACACTTTCCTGACTAGAATGATGACAATAGCGCCCCCACAAGTTGTCTTATTGTTCTGCCTGTTAGTGCTGGGAATTTTGGAGCATCGACATATCAGCAAGGGAAGCGGCTAAAGACATGACAGGGGCCCTGAATGGAGGTGGCGACTACCAACAAGTGTACACTGACTACCAGCATGGTGACCACATGTCCAGTACTAATGGCAGAACAATAAAGCAGCTCATAGGAGCAGTATTATAGTAGTTATATTCTTGTACATAGGGGCAGTATTATAGTAGTTATATTCTTGTACATAGGAGCAGTATTATAGTAGTTATATTCTTGTACATAGGAGCAGTATTATAGTAGTTATATTCTTGTACATAGGAGCAGTATTATAGTAGTTATATTCTTGTACATAGGAGTAGTATTATAGTAGTTATATTCTTGTACATAGGGGCAGTATTATAGTAGTTATATTCTTGTACATAGGAGCAGTATTATAGTAGTTATATTCTTGTACATACGGAGCAGTATTATAGTAGTTATATTCTTGTACATAGGAGGTAGTATTATAGTAGTTATATTCTTGTACATAGGAGCAGTATTATAGTAGTTATATTCTTGTACATAGGAGCAGTATTATAGTAGTTATATTCTTGTACATAGGGGCAGTATTATAGTAGTTATATTCTTGTACATAGGGGCAGTATTATAGTAGTTATATTCTTGTACATAGGAGCAGTATTATAGTAGTTATATTCTTGTACATAGGAGGTAGTATTATAGTAGTTATATTCTTGTACTAGGAGTATTATAGTAGGTATATTCTTGTACATAGGAGCAGTATTATAGTAGTTATATTCTTGTACATAGGGGGAGTATTATAGTAGTTATATTCTTGTACATAGGAGCAGTATTATAGTAGTTATATGCTTGTACATAGGAGCAGTATTATAGTAGTTATATTCTTGTACATAGGAGCAGTATTATAGTAGTTATATTCTTGTACATAGGAGCAGTATTATAGTAGTTATATTCTTGTACATAGGAGCAGTATTATAGTAGTTATATTCTTGTACATAGGAGTAGTATTATAGTAGTTATATTCTTGTACATAGGAGCAGTATTATAGTAGTTATATTCTTGTACATAGGGGCAGTATTATAGTAGTTATATTCTTGTACATAGGGGCAGTATTATAGTAGTTATATTCTTGTACATAGGAGCAGTATTATAGTAGTTATATTCTTGTACATAGGAGCAGTATTATAGTAGTTATATTCTTGTACATAGGAGTAGTATTATAGTAGTTATATTCTTGTACATAGGAGCAGTATTATAGTAGTTATATTCTTGTACATAGGAGCAGTATTATAGTAGTTATATTCTTGTACATAGGAGGTAGTATTATAGTAGTTATATTCTTGTACATAGGGGCAGTATTATAGTAGTTATATTCTTGTACATAGGAGCAGTATTATAGTAGTTATATTCTTGTACATAGGAGTAGTATTATAGTAGTTATATTCTTGTACATGGGAGGTAGTATTATAGTAGTTATATTCTTGTACATAGGGGGCAGTATTATAGTAGTTATATTCTTGTACATAGGAGGTAGTATTATAGTAGTTATATTCTTGTACATAGGAGCAGTATTATAGTAGTTATATTCTTGTACATAGGAGTAGTATTATAGTAGTTATATTCTTGTACATAGGAGCAGTATTATAGTAGTTATATTCTTGTACATAAGAGGTAGTATTATAGTAGTTATATTCTTGTACATAGGAGGTAGTATTATAGTAGTTATATTCTTGTACATAGGAGCAGTATTATAGTAGTTATATTCTTGTACATAGGAACAGTATTATAGTAGTTATATTCTTGTACATAGGGGCAGTATTATAGTAGTTATATTCTTGTACATAGGAGCAGTATTATAGTAGTTATATTCTTGTACAAGGAGAGTATTAAGTAGTTATATTCTGTACATAGGAGCGATAGGTCAGTATTATAGTAGTTATATTCTTGTACATAGGAGTAGTATTATAGTAGTTATATTCTTGTACATAGGGGGCAGTATTATAGTAGGATCAGTGGTCAGACTTTCTCCGCTCCTTTCAGAGTCTATGGGGTTGCTGATCATAGTCATCTATCTCCCACTTTCGTTCTCCGCAGGATCTTCCCCAAGATGATAACTCAGGCCACAGCCAAGGACTGGTTTGACCGTCGCCGCGCTCACATCCGCCCCTGGAATAACTTTGTTGATCAGAGACGTTTCTCTCGGCCACAGAATTTTGGAGATTTGTGTAAGCGGGTGACTCGCAATGTGGAACATTTTCAGAGCAACTACATCTTCATCTTCCTGGGGCTGATCCTCTACTGCATGTGAGTCCTGTCCTGTACCTGCTCATGTTAGATTTATAGCGCTGCTGGAAACTGTCAGTAAGTTTGGTACCACTTCTCTGAGCTCCTGTAATGTGGAGGTAGTCAGTGTGCCATATTGTACAGTGTGGGGTCAGGAGTGGGGCCCGTGCCATCAGCCGCAGATATGGCATCTGACACTGGATTGGAAGTAGAGTTACTTCTGATCCTGGCAGCCCGGACATCTATCAGGAGCCCCCGTGTACGTGCAGGGTGTGATTGTGCAGGGCAGAGCCTCATAGCGTCTGTAAGAAGATCACACGTCATATAGGTGGGGGAATCATCAAAGTTTGTCCTAAAAAACTAAACCTAAAATCCATGTTTCATTATAATTGTCATAAATAAGCAGTAAAACGTTGTCTGTACAGATGAGATGTAAAGTGCGATTTATACCAAACACCGTAAAATAAAAATTACAAAAACATTGGTGGAATTGTAGAAAGAGAAACTGTTAGTCAGACAGTGGGTAGTCAGTGAGGGGCCGCGCTGGTACTTGTAGTGACACTCGTCTTTTGCAGCCTATCCCTCTCATTCTTAGTTCTCCCTGAGCTGCCGTCTGGGTCTGCTGTGATGTCATACACAGGACATGGCGAGGACCGGAGGTTCTGCTCTGCATACAGGGCAGTATACAGCAGCACTGAGCATGACTGCAGCTGTAACCTGATCTATCTGTCAGTCTGTCTTGGTAGCAAGATGAATTCAGCAGAGACTTCAGAGTAAAAGTCACTTCAGCAGGACAAGACCTGATGGTGTAGAGAGTCCTTCTTGTATGATCAGATCTATGAACCAGTTTCTTATCTCTACTACTCCTTTTATGCAGGGTTTGTTTATATCTTAGTGTCCATTTAAGGGGTTAAAAACTACTACATAATGTAATATCAAGTGCAGTGATTTGATATATATATATACATATATACATACATATACACACCTGCCAGCGTCTCCTCTGCTCTGTCTGTTGCAGTATCACCAGCCCCATGCTGCTCATCGCCATCGCCGTCTTCTTTGGCGCCTGTTACATCATTTACCTGAGGACTCTGCAATCCAAGATGATCCTGTTTGGTAAGATGAGATATAAAACAACATCTACTATAATATACAGAATTGAGGTATATAGCTATATCCGGGGATAGGTGTATATGTCATAGATACAGGACTGTGGTGTATAGAGACATCTGAGATAATACACACAGTGATGTCACAGTACAGGATAATACACACAGTGATGTCACAGTAAAGAGATAATACACACAGTGATGTCACAGTACAAGGATAATACACACAGTGATGTCACAGTAAAGAGATAATACACGCAGTGATGTCACAGTACAGGTATAATACACACAGTGATGTCACAGTAAAGAGATAATACACGCAGTGATGTCACAGTACAGGGATAATACACGCAGTGATGTCACAGTACAGGGATAATACACGCAGTGATGTCACAGTACAGGGATAATACACACAGTGATGTCACAGTACAGAGATATTACACACAGTGATGTCACAGTACAGGATAATACACACAGTGATGTCACAGTACAGGATAATACACACAGTGATGTCATAGTACAGAGATATTACACACAGTGATGTCACAGTAAAGAGATAATACACACAGTGATGTCACAGTACAGGATAATACACACAGTGATGTCACAGTACAAAGATAATACACACAGTGATGTCACAGTAAAGAGATAATACACACAGTGATGTCACAGTAAAGAGATAATACACACAGTGATGTCACAGTAAAGAGATAATACACACAGTGATGTCACAGTACAGGATAATGCACACAGTGATGTCACAGTACAGGATAATGCACACAGTGATGTCACAGTACAGGATAATACACACAGTGATGTCACAGTGCAGGATAATACACACAGTGATGTCACAGTACAGAGATATTACACTCAGTGATGTCACAGTACAGGATAATACACACAGTGATGTCACAGTACAGGATAATACACACAGTGATGTCATAGTACAGAGATATTACACACAGTGATGTCACAGTAAAGAGATAATACACACAGTGATGTCACAGTAAAGAGATAATACACACAGTGATGTCACAGTACAAAGATAATACACACAGTGATGTCACAGTAAAGAGATAATACACACAGTGATGTCACAGTACAGGATAATGCACACAGTGATGTCACAGTACAGGATAATACACACAGTGATGTCACAGTACAGGATAATACACACAGTGATGTCACAGTGCAGGATAATACACACAGTGATGTCACAGTACAGGATAATACACACAGTGATGTCACAGTAAAGAGATAATACACACAGTGATGTCACAGTACAGGGATAATACACACAGTGATGTCACAGTACAGAATAATACACACAGTGATGTCACAGTACAGGATAATACACACAGTGATGTCACAGTACAGGGATAATACACACAGTGATGTCACAGTACAGAGATAATACACGCAGTGATGTCACAGTACAGGATAATACACACAGTGATGTCACAGTACAGGATAATACACACAGTGATGTCACAGTACAGGATAATACACACAGTGATGTCACAGTACAAGGATAATACACACAGTGATGTCACAGTAAAGAGATAATACACACAGTGATGTCACAGTACAGGATAATACACACAGTGATGTCACAGTAAAGAGATAATACACACAGTGATGTCACAGTACAGGGATAATACACACAGTGATGTCACAGTACAGGATAATACACACAGTGATGTCACCGTACGGAATAATACACACAGTGATGTCACGATAGTGATATCTGGGCACAGCTGGGTCCATCATAGATAGGACTGATATAGCTCCCTTGTGCGGTGTCTGGTGGTGACTCCTCAGTACGTGTTCTCGGTCTCTGCAGTCGTGTCTCTCTTATTCCATGTAATACAGCTGATATAATGATGCTGATATTATGATTACAGCTCTGGAGTATAATAATGCTGTAGTTCAGGATAAGCCCAGTGTCTCTGTGTAACACGACATATCTTCTGGTTTCAGGTCGAGAAGTCAGTACAGTTCATCAGTATGGCTTGGCCGGCGCCGTTTCCTTCCCATTTTTTTGGCTTGCTGGAGCTGGTGCTGCCGTATTCTGGGTTCTAGGTAAGAATGTTGTATGTTTTGGGTGACCACATATTGCAGCAGAACAGTCTCCTGATCCCGCCAATACTGACCTGTAGGATCGTAGATGGCCTCATGTCTAATGTTATTATATAGAATGAGCAGACTAAGTAATTCTGATATTTGTGGAGGCTGCCCCCATATTTATTGAGCATATCCCTGATTCTTCCCCTTTACTGTTCAGACTATACTATTTATGGAGTATATCCTAGGCTATACCCATATTTGGATGATATCCCCTAGGCAGTCCCTGTATTTGTGGAGGATATCCCCTAGGCAGTCCCTGTATTTGTGGAGGATATCCCCTAGGCAGTCCCTGTATTTGTGGAGGATATCCCCTAGGCAGTCCCTGTATTTGTGGAGGATATCCCCTAGTTAGTCCCTGTATTTGTGGAGGATATCCCCTAGGCAGTCCCTGTATTTGTGGAGGATATCCCCTAGGCAGTCCCTGTATTTGTGGAGGATATCCCTTCCGCAGTCCCTGTATTTGTGGAGGATGTCCCTAGGTAGTCCCTGTATTTGTGTGGATGATATCCCTAGGCAGTCCCTGTATTTATGGAGGATATCCCCTAGGCAGTCCCTGTATTTGTGGAGGATATCCCCTAGGCAGTCCCTGTATTTGTGGAGGATATCCCCTAGTTAGTCCCTGTATTTGTGGAGGATATCCCCTAGGCAGTCCCTGTATTTGTGGAGGATATCCCCTAGTTAGTCCCTGTATTTGTGGAGGATATCCCCTAGGCAGTCCCTGTATTTGTGGAGGATATCCCCTAGGCAGTCCCTGTATTTGTGGAGGATATCCCTTCCGCAGTCCCTGTATTTGTGGAGGATGTCCTCTAGGTAGTCCCTGTATTTGTGTGGATGATATCCTCTAGGCAGTCCCTGTATTTATGGAGGATATCCCCTAGGCAGTCCCTGTATTTGTGGAGGATATCCCCTAGGCAGTCCCTGTATTTGTGGAGGATATCCCCTAGTTAGTCCCTGTATTTGTGGAGGATATCCCTAGGCAGTCCCTGTATTTGTGGAGGATATCCCCTAGGCAGTCCCTGTATTTGTGGAGGATATCCCCTAGGCAGTCCCTGTATTTGTGGAGGATATCCCCTAGGCAGTCCCTGTATTTGTGGAGGATATCCCCTAGGCAGTCCCTGTATTTGTGGAGGATATCCCCTAGGCAGTCCCTGTATTTGTGGAGGATATCCTCTAGGCAGTCCCTGTATTTGTGGAGGATATCCCTTCCGCAGTCCCTGTATTTGTGGAGGATGTCCTCTAGGCAGTCCCTGTATTTGTGTGGATGATATCCTCTAGGCAGTCCCTGTATTTGTGGAGGATATCCCTTCCGCAGTCCCTGTATTTGTGGAGGATATCCCTTCCGCAGTCCCTGTATTTGTGGAGGATGTCCTCTAGGTAGTCCCTGTATTTGTGTGGATGATATCCTCTAGGCAGTCCCTGTATTTGTGTGGAGGATTTCCTCTAGGTAGTCCCTGTATTTGTGGAGGATATCCCTTCCGCAGTCCCTGTATTTGTGGAGGATTTCCTCTAGGTAGTCCCTGTATTTGTGGAGGGTATCCTCTAGTTAGTCCCTGTATTTGTGGAGGATATCCCTTCCACAGTCCCTGTATTTGTGGAGGATATCCCCTAGTTAGTCCCTGTATTTGTGGAGGATATCCCCTAGGCAGTCCCTGTATTTGTGGAGGATATCCCCTAGGCAGTCCCTGTATTTGTGGAGGATATCCCCTAGGCAGTCCCTGTATTTGTGGAGGATTTCCTCTAGGCAGTCCCTTTATTAGTGGAGGATATTCCCTAGGCAGTCCCTGTATTTGTGGAGGATATCCCCTAGGCAGTCCCTGTATTTGTGGAGGATATCCCCTAGGCAGTCCCTGTATTTGTGGAGGATATCCCCTAGGCAGTCCCTGTATTTGTGGAGGATTTCCTCTAGGCAGTCCCTTTATTAGTGGAGGATATTCCCTAGGCAGTCCCTGTATTTGTGGAGGATATCCCCTAGGCAGTCCCTGTATTTGTGGAGGATATCCCCTAGGCAGTCCCTGTATTTGTGGAGGATATCCCCTAGGCAGTCCCTGTATTTGTGGAGGATTTCCTCTAGGCAGTCCCTTTATTAGTGGAGGATATTCCCTAGGCAGTCCCTTTATTAGTGGAGGATATTCCCTAGGCAGTCCCTGTATTTGTGGAGGGTATCCTCTAGGCAGTCCCTGTATTTGTGGAGGATATCCCCTAGGCAGTCCCTGTAAGTATAGTGCCATTTACTTCTCCACCTGAATCCCATCCTCCTGGTCATATTGCTCAGTACTCTGCGTCCATGTGGGAATGCTTGGGGTTGTAGTACCACAGCTGCTGAAGAGCTTTATGTTCAGTGTGGGGGCCCTATCTTATTACCACTGCTTGGTCAGTGACCGCCTCAGCTCTGCTACATCTGCACTGTGTAGCACCTTTCATCATCTCCTCCTCTTCCTCGCAGGTGCCACCCTTGTAGTCATTGGCTCCCACGCCTCGTTCCATGAGATTGAAGGCGATTTTGAGGAGCTGCAGATGGAACCGGTGTAAGGCGCTGTGCCGGCGGCGGCGGCGGTGTCATCACGTGGCGGTGCTGATCGGACTCTGCATTTTAACCCTTATTCTTCCGTTGTTTCTTCTCTCCCCCATCAGTGAGCACTTTGCAGTAAGCCTTGCACAATGTCTGATAGGTCAGTAATTTGCGGAGTGACCCTTTATAGGAGATCTGCCCCTATCATAAAGGGTGAGGGCCAGGAGGCGGATTAGACCGGTGCACTAATAAACTGGGGTAATACCAGGCGGCGCAGCGTCTCATTGATCGGCAACTCGCCAAATCCAGAGCTGCAGGATCCGGTGTGAGCTCCACCTTCTTGTGTCTATGTATGAGGTTACTGATATGTGATTTATATGGTAATATATGGTGTAATAAACTGATATTATACACCCCGGCCCTCTGATCACTGCCACAGAGCGAGGCCACCGCCTGTCATACCCCACTGTCTACACGGGGCCGCTCTCCCTGATGAACTATCTTAAAGGGTATGTGTCGTTTCATGAGACGCTTCTGTGTGTACATGACATGTACATAACGCTATATCTGGTGATTTTCTTTTTTACAGGTTTTAGCAGTTTTTCCTCTGCATGCTACATTTGGATATTTCAGTCCTCTCTGAACTGGTGGCTAGAGACAATGTGCCCTGCACTGCACACAGTGTGCTCTGTAAGTGACTCACTATAAGTGACAGTCTGGTCTGTGCTGATGTGTACAGGACTTTGGTAGTGGATAGAAAGCTGCTGCACCAGACTAAGTCTGTCTTTCTTCCCTTATCTCCTGCACTTCCTGCTGACTCCTCCCCCTCTTTATAGGCTTCTATAGATGTGAGTCATGTGACCTGCAGTCGGACTGGAGATGGTTATAGCAGGAGTTTTGTCAGAGGAAGCAGAAAACAGCCTGATCAGAGGGGAAAGGAGCGTTATTCTGTGATCAGTGGGGAAAGGAGCGTTATTCTGTGATCAGAGAGGAAAGGAGCGTTATTCTGTGATCAGTGGGGAAAGGAGCGTTATTCTGTGATCAGTGGGGAAAGGAGCGTTATTCTGTGATCAGTGGGGAAAGGAGCGTTATTCTGTGATCACAGGGGAAAGGAGCGTTATTCTGTGATCACAGGGGAAAGGAGCGTTATTCTGTGATCAGTGGGGAAAGGAGCGTTATTCTGTGATCAGAGAGGAAAGGAGCGTCGGATCAGAGGAGAAAGGAGCGCTGGCACAGGGGGGGCGTTATTCTGTGATCACAGGGGAACAGCAGCGTTATTCTGTGATCACAGGGGAAAGGAGCGTTATTCTGTGATCACAGGGGAAAGGAGCGTTATTCTGTGATCAGTTGGGGAAAGGAGCGTTATTCTGTGATCAGAGGGGAAAGGAGCGTTATTCTGTGATCAGTGGGGAAAGGAGCGTTATTCTGTGATCAGTGGGGAAAGGAGCGTTATTCTGTGATCACAGGGGAAAGGAGCGTTATTCTGTGATCAGTGGGGAAAGGAGCGTTATTCTGTGATCAGAGGGGAAAGGAGCGTTATTCTGTGATCAGAGGGGAAAGGAGCGTTATTCTGTGATCAGAGGGGAAAGGA
Source organism: Leptodactylus fallax (assembly GCA_947044405.1). Classification (NCBI taxonomy): domain Eukaryota; kingdom Metazoa; phylum Chordata; class Amphibia; order Anura; family Leptodactylidae; genus Leptodactylus; species Leptodactylus fallax. The sequence goes on from CAMRHE010001091.1 coordinate 138,947, forward strand.
GCGTTATTCTGTGATCAGAGGGGAAAGGAGCGTTATTCTGTGATCAGAGGGGAAAGGAGCGTTATTCTGTGATCAGAGGGGAAAGGAGCGTTATTCTGTGACACGGGGGGGGCGTCTGTGTATCAGTGGGGAAAGGAGCGTTATTCTGTGATCAGAGGGGAAAGGAGCGTTATCCTCTGTGATCAGAAGGGGAAAGGAGCGTTATTCTGTGATCACAGGGGAAAGGAGCGTTATTCTGTGATCACAGGGGAAAGGAGCGTTATTCTGTGATCACAGGGGGGGCGGTCTGTGCAGTGGGAAAGGAGCGTTATTCTGTGATCAGTGGGGAAAGGAGCGTTATTCTGTGATCAGTGGGGAAAGGAGCGTTATTCTGTGATCACAGGGGAAAGGAGCGTTATTCTGTGATCAGTGGGGAAAGGAGCGTTTTCTGTGATCAGGGGGAAAGGAGCGTTATTCTGTGATCAGTGGGGAAAGGAGCGTTATTCTGTGATCAGAGGGGAAAGGAGCGTTATTCTGTGATCAGTGGGGAAAGGAGCGTTATTCTGTGATCACAGGGGAAAGGAGCGTTATTCTGTGATCACAGGGGAAAGGAGCGTTATTCTGTGATCACAGGGGAAAGGAGCGTTATTCTGTGATCACAGGGGAAAGGAGCGTTATTCTGTGATCACAGGAGAAAGGGGGCGTTATTCTGTGATCACAGGGGAAAGGAGCGTTATTCTGTGATCACAGGGGAAAGGAGCGTTATTCTGTGATCACAGGGGAAAGGAGCGTTATTCTGTGATCAGAGGGGAAAGGAGCGTTATTCTGTGATCACAGGGGAAAGGAGCGTTATTCTGTGATCAGTGGGGAAAGGAGCGATTCTGTGATCACAGGGGAAAGGAGCGTTATTCTGTGTCAGGGGGGAAGGGGGGGTGGGGACAGTGGGGAAAGGAGCGTTATTCTGTGATCACAGGGGAAAGGAGCGTTATTCTGTGATCAGTGGGGAAAGGAGCGTTATTCTGTGATCACAGGGGAAAGGAGCGTTATTCTGTGATCAGTGGGGAAAGGAGCGTTATTCTGTGATCACGGGGAAAGGAGCGTTATTCTGTGATCAGATACATTACAGCGTTTCTTCCAATTTCCTTTTCTATTCATTTACGGAACGACAGCGACTATTTAAGAACGCGCCGCCATAGTCAGAACAGTCAGAGCTTTAGGTTAATGCTGGGAAATAGGAAAAACATAAATGTAAGGGGCAGATAAACCACGACCAGGCTCAGACTGCCATGAGCCGGGCTTGTGGGGTGTTCCTGATGTGTAATGGTAAGTACTTACCAAAGGGAGCCACCTACCTACACCCTACACAGACCTAGTACACTCTCCATGGCAGTGGCTTCCGTCACCATCATCAGTCTTGTGTAATTCAGCAAGTCGGAGCAACTTCTCGCATGACATCTGCCCCTATACTGGGTCACAGAACGTATGGAGAGCAAAGGGGTGTGGCCTCTGTAGTCAGCTGACCTAATGGTGTGACTCATCTGTGGGGTCAGCCTGAAGGGTTAATAAAACGAATCCCCAGTCTGTAATCTGGATGGCGAGGCGGGCGGAGTCCTGAGCGTGAGAACCTTACATAACTACTCCCATCATCCTGGACTACCCACACCCGGGGACAGGACCGGCCGCCCAGAAGACGCTCAGCAGGTTCTCCATCTTATGTGCCTGATGTTCTCCAGACAATGTGAACAGCATCTTACCAGCAGCCCGGGTGGATGTGGAGGAGAATGGGTTAACCTTGGCGTTACGGCGTCCCGTGCACGGGTCTCGCCTCTTTCCCTCCCGGACATTTCATACAGAAACGTTCATTGTTCTGGCCGATATTTCTCTCGTGACCCAGAAATCCCATCCTGAATCGTAATCCGCCGACCTCTCTCCTTTCTGCGGCGCCCCCCTTGTCCACAGGCCGTGACTGGTATTACACTGCGTCCCCATTCTAGCTGATGCTGCATTACCGGCCACAGCCTAATGACAGGAGGGGGCGCTCTGCATTGTCACATGATGTCATACAAGCAGTAAGATCAGTCCATTTGCAGTTTTTTGGGGTATTTTTTATTATTATTTATTTTTGTAAATCACAGAAAATGGCAGGAAAACACAAGATAAAAAAAAAATCTGACAACCTGACAAAAACTAATGCAAGAGGGGGGTGGAGACACATAACAGACACAAACCGAAGCCTCCCCTATCAGAGGGTCCCTCCAGATTCAGGACCTCCCCACCCACCTCCTATTGTCTACTGGATGCCTCCCAGTCACTACACGGATCTCCCCCATTAGTCGCTGACTACTGTCCCATCATACTGCCAGTGCTGCTCCTGTCTACGCTGACCCCCGAACCCCCCGGCCTCACACATTGCCATATTATACATGAAGAACAGGGACATATACTGGACCTCGCACACCCACAAGAACGTCAGGACATGCACTCCTCACACCAGGACACGTACCTATCACCCCCTCCTAATACACAGACGAGACACGGAGCTCTCACGCTCGTATAGACGGAGTACATCAGATATGGAGGAATAGTCGGCGGGTGGGGGGTGAGTGAAGGGGGTTTATTACACAAATCAGACTTCGATAGGAGAGATGCTCTGCAGGTCTCTCTGGAAGTCTCGGGGTTAACAGGGACCTATTAATGCCCCTAAAACCCTGCGGCTGTCCACCAGACACATAGTGACCACAGTACTGGTGCCCTCCGAAATCCCCGCATTAACCCCACGTTGTTCCTAGTGTGCTGATACGCCTTTGGAAGCATAGAGGTTAATAGGAAGAGAGTTTTATTGCAGCCCCCCCTGTAAATCTCTCCGCCTTCCCTCCCCGAGTCTCGCTTTGCGCTCCTTCAGTCCTAGAATTGCCAGCAGTGAAGGGGTTAGCGTTGGCCCTGCTCGCTCTGCCCACTCGTCCCCTCGCTCTCTGTTACAATCTTCTCTCCCCCCTCCGATATAACATTAAAAGGAAATCATAAAAAGGAACAAAAAAACAAAACAAAAAGAAACCAAAAACTCTTCTCCTATTTATAGTTATATATAATATATATATATATTTATAATTTTACAGAAAAGGGAGAGAATGAGCTGAAAAGAACCAAAGTGGAGTCTGGAACAGAAGGCTGGAGGCGGCTCACAGCGGACGTTGCGTTTCTTGAATCCTGGGGTGCTTGTTGCTGTTTTTGTTTTTTTGGGGGGTTCATTTTGTTTTGTTTTTATGTTGTTTTTTTCTTGTTTTTTCGTTGTTGGGGGAGGGGGATTCAGAGGGTGGAGGGGTCCAGGTCTGGGAGATGCGGCTCTGGGAAGTTAATAATAAGACTCTTTTTCTACCCAACCTGTAAAGGAATGGAAAAAGAATAAGCATCAGGATTACTGAGGAGGGGTCCAAAGATAGCGCAGAGGAGGGGTCTGTGGGACGATACCACCACCACATTATCACGGAGGTCTCAGCACTAATACACATGGCTCCGGGTCATAGAGATATCCAGCTGGTACAACGTGCCGCATCCTCAGTGTTCTGGGAACTGAACCAGTGGTCTTCAGTGAGGACCCGCAGTCCTCCACCAGACCCCTCTGTCCTCCTCCAGACCCCTCTGTCCACTCAAGACCCCCCTGTTCTTCTCCAGACTCTACTGTCACCTCCAGTCCCCGCCATCCTTCACAAAACTGCACTGTCCTCCTCCAGACACCTCCATCCTCCACCAAACTCCTCTGTTCTCCCCCAGACTCCTCTGTTCTTCTCCTGACCCCTCTTTCCTCCACCAAACTCCTCTGTCCTCCTCCAGACCCCTCTGTCCCTCCACAGACCCCTCTGTCCTCCTCCAGACCCCTCTGTCCTCCACCAAACTCCTCTGTCTTCCTCCAGACCCCTCTGTTCTCCTCCAGACCCTTCTGTCCTCCTCCAGACCCCTCTGTCCTCCTCCAGACCCCTCTGTCCTCCTCCAGACCCCTCTGTCCTCCTCCAGACCCCTCTGCCACTCAAGACCCCTCTGTCTTCCTCCAGACTCTACTGTCACCTCCAGTCCCCGCCATCCTTCACAAAACTGCACTGTCCTCCTCCAGACACCTCCATCCTCCACCAAACTCCTCTGTTCTTCTCCTGACCCCTCTTTCCTCCACCAAACTCCTCTGTCCTCCTCCAGACCCCTCTGTCCCTCCACAGACGCCTCTGTCCTCCTCCAGACCCCTCTGTCCTCCTCCAGACCCCTCTGTCCTCCTCCAGACCCCTCTGTCCTCCACCAAACTCCTCAGTCCTCCTCCAGTTCCCTCTGTCCTCCTCCAGACCCCTCTGTCCTCCTCCAGTCCCCTCTGTCCTCCTCCAGTCTCCTCTGTCCTCCTCCAGTCCCCTCTGTCCTCATCCAGACTCCTCTGTCCCCTCAAGATCTCTCTGTCCTTTTCCAGACTCCTCCACCAAACTCCTCTGTGGTCCTCCTGACCCCTTTATCCTCTCAAGCCCATCCTGTCCTCCTCCAGGCTCCTCTGTCCTCTTCTAGACTCCTCTATCCTTCTCCTGACCCCTTTATCTTCTCCAGACCCCTCTATACTCTACAGACTCCTCCGTCTTGCTCCAAACCCTCTGTCCCCCTCCAGAGTCTTGTTCCCTCCTCTAGACCCCTCTGTTCCTCCCCAGGCCCTTCTATCCCCTCCATTTCCCATCTTCCAGACTCTGCTTCTGCCCCCTCCAGACTCTTCCTGTGCCAAGTATAGAGTATAGAAGTCAATGGATATGAGTTGTCGATATTGTCACGTACGTCTGTACTTTGCCACCCACTGGTACCCCACACCGATTACTGAGAGTTCAGTGGTTGACACCTTCATATGGCCTTGACCCCTCTCCACTCACTCACCTCCTGGGTGTCTCCTAAGGATAAGTTTTCGGATCTCATCATATATAAAGATGAGGAAGCTGTATGGGAAGGCACAGAACCACCAGCTGGGCCTATGGGAAGAGATAAAGATGGGTCAGGTTGTGAGATCTCAACCTTCGGTGATACTTAGTGATGTTCAGCCCGGCGCCCATTGAGGTGTCAGACATAAATTGGTACAATCGTGACACAAGTCAGTTCATTCTGCCCTCAGTTTGGGGTTCCATCAATCAGACCCCAGTGATCAGATCTGTGTGGCGCAGCCAGTCCATGTCATAGAAGTTTCTGGTAGACAGACACCTCTAAACCACCCTCAGCCCCTGTTGATGATGTGATGGCCGCCATATTAGTTATTGCCCAGAATCAGATAGAACTATGCAATGGTTTCTCATACACCTCGAAATCCGCCCCAGGGCCTGACTCCGGCCTCATTGTATTAATCACTATGACTGTTCCACCAGAGAAGATAAACTTCCTCCTGGATTAGGTGACATCTCCCTTCACCACAGGAGACATCTAGAGTGTTCTATAGGATTTACAGTCACCCCGCGTCTTCCATCCTGCCTTCCTCAGACTCACTTTAATGGGTACATTCTCAGTGCGATGTCCATCCCAGGGCAGTATGACAAGAACGCTGCGAGAGCCGTTTCTTCAAAAAGACCGAAAATGAGGATCTTATTCCTGTGATATAGAGGAGAAACAAAGAAAGTGGAGCCTGTGAAGACTTGTATGACATGGGGGAGGTGACAAGGCTGAGATCTCAGACCACCACTGGCCCCATGACTGATCTACAATGGGACCCCACTCCTTTGGCACCATCACATTGTTACAGCAAATACTCTAAGCCACCTTCATGTGAACAGGCCTTTACCTAGTATAGGGTCTCAGATTTACTTATGTCCTGACAGAGATCGTCCTCTGCTGGGGCAGTTACAGCTTATGGAGCTTGTGCAGACCAGACCTCAAAAGAGACAACCATTCATGTCAGTGTTCACACCATTCAAGCCAGTGAGTATGTACAGGACAGAAATTGGGTGCTCTCAGTTGTGCAGCCTCAGACTTTGGGCCTGTACATGGAGGTGGTCATTAAGTTTTACCCTGGCCAGGAGGTGCTTGATGGTTGCCACTACCACATGACTCTTCTGGAGTGGTTTTGTATAGTCTGACTACTGCTCAGTCACTTACTTCATGCCCTGCTGGAACACAGAGTTTCTTCTGGTTTTGCAGATGATGACATCAGCCCATTGTACAACCACAATACTGACGAAGAAAGCCGTGTGGCACGTGAACTCCACAATCTTACGCTGCTCGTATGTCTACAAGGAGAACAGAGATAAGAGGTCAGTGATGGTGGAGTCGTCTGCTGCTCTACATCTCCACCTGCCTGATGATCCCTAGAGATGAGAGGTCAGTTAAGGTGGAGAAGTTTGCTGCTCTACTGTTCTAGGAGACATCTCCACCTGCCTGGTGATATATACAGTAGATATGAGAGGGCAGTGAAGGTGGAGTTGTCTTGCGCTCTATTGTTCTAGAGGACATCTCCACCTGCCTGATGATCTCTAGAAATAAGAAGTCAGTGAAGGTGGAGACATCTTATTTGGGGGTGATCTATAACAGGACTTTATGGTTCATCATGATGAATATGGACATCACTCACCCATTGCTGGCCATAACTGTCCTCCAAGTCATTGACCGATCTGTCATCCCAATTTAACCGAATGCCAACCAAGTGTGACGGCAAGAAACCGTTCTCTGCCAGGATTACAAAGTATGAGAAGAAGCCACCAAGAGCCTGGATCATACCTGGAGTAAAAAGTAGGGGGAGACACAAGAGAAGTGAGAGTGGTTGGAAATGATGGAAAATAGGGACTTACTATACTGTGGGGTATTTATTATGTATTTAGTACTCACCGATCTGCCCATACAATGTCATGTACTCACCGATCTGCCCATCTTCCATGCACTCACCGATCTGCCTATACAATGCCATGTACTCTCCGATCTGCTCATCTACCATGTACTCACTGATCTGCCCATCTACCATGTACTCACCCATATGCTCATCTACCATGTACTCGCCAATCTGCCCATCTACCATGTACTCGCCAATCTGCCCATCTACCATGCACTCACCGATCTGCCCATACAATGTCATGTACTCACCGATCTGCCCATACAATGTCATGTACTCACCGATCTGCCCATCTTCCATGCACCTCGCCGGTCTGCCCATCTCCATGACTCTCCGATCATGCCCATCTACCATGTACTCACCGATCTGCCCATCTTCCATGCACTCACCGATCTGCCTATACAATGCCATGTACTCACCGATCTGCCCATCTACCATGTACTCACCGATCTGCCCATCTTCCATGCACTCACCGATCTGCCTATACAATGCCATGTACTCTCCGATCTGCCCATCTACCATGTACTCACCGATCTGCCCATCTACCATGTACTCACCCATATGCTCATCTACCATGTACTCGCCCCACCTCTCGCCAACCCCCCCCCTCCCACACCCCCCGTCCCCCCATAAAATCATACTCCCCGCCCGCCCATACAATCACCCCCCGCCCCCCCTCTTTCTACCCCCCCCCCCCCCCCCCCCCCTCCCCCCCCCCCCCCCCCCTCCCAACCCCATCACTCTCCCCCCCGATCTCCCATCTACCATTACTCACCGATCTCCCACCCTCAACCCAAAAGCATGACTCTCCGCTGCCCACATACCCCCCCCCCATGACTCACCAATCTGCCCATCTACCATGTACTCACCCATATGCTCATCTACCATGTACTCACCAATCTGCCCATCTACCATGTACTCACCGATCTGCCCATCTTCCATGCACTCACCAATCTGCCTATACAATGCCATGTACTCACCGATCTGCCCATCCACCATGTACTCACCGATCTGCCCATCTTCCATGCACTCACCGATCTGCCTATACAATGCCATGTACTCTCCGATCTGCCCATCTACCATGTACTCACCAATCTGCCCATCTACCATGTACTCACCCATATGGCTCATCTACCATGTACTCACCAATCTGCCCATCTACCATGTACTCACCGATCTGCCCATCTTCCATGCACTCACCGATCTGCCCATACAATGTCATGTACTCACCGATCTGCCCATCTATCATGTACTCGCCAGTCTGCCCATCTACCAGGTTCTTGCCAATCTGCCCATCTAACATACACTCACTATTCTGCCCATACAATGCCATGTACTTGCCGATCTGCCCATTTACCATGTACTCACCATTCTGCCCATCTACCATGCACTCACCGATCTGCTCATCTACCATGTACTCACCGATCTGGCCATATTCTATGTACTCACCGATCTGCCCATATGCCATGCTGATCAGTCGCTCATTCACCAGTTTGTCGGTACGTGGGTTCCTCGGCTGCCTCTTCATGATGTCACTCTCAGCTGCTTCATAGGCCAAGGAAATGGCAGGAACCTGTAATGGAGAATTTTATGGATTTAAGTCATGTGTAAGGTTCACGCCGGCTCCATGTTCATGAGTCATCTAAGGGTCATCTGTGTAGCACATGACATGGACAGTATCCTCTGCTGTAAACCCTCCAGACCACCTATGGCTTCCCGATCCAGCACTCACCATGTCAGTGCCCAGATCAATGCACAGGATGGTGATGGTGCCCAAAGGTAGGGGGATGTTGGCCATGATAAAGAGCAGGAAGGGGGTGATCTCAGGGATGTTACTGGTCAGGGTGTAGGCAATAGACTTCTTCAGGTTATCGAAAATAAGGCGACCTGTGGACAGAGAACCTCTTATATATCTGATCGGGACATTGATGCACTAAACTTCACATTGTGCAGTGTAATCCTGTCTCACCTTCCTCCACACCAGTGACAATAGACGCAAAATTATCATCCAGCAGGATCATGTCAGCTGCCTGCTTGGAGACGTCAGAGCCAGCAATGCCCATGGCCACCCCGATGTCAGCCTTCTTCAGAGCTGGGGAGTCATTTACACCATCACCAGTCACCGCCACAATGGCCCCCTGGGAAAGAAGACACAAGATAATTTCTATAATGCGTCTCTGACTCTAACTCATTGCTAGTGAATAGTCCATATGACCAGCTACACTGTCCATGTAGTAGATAAGGGGTCCCTGCTTCATATGTTGTTACCGTGGTGTAAATCCATATGATGTGCTGGGGCCCTATAGCAAATATCATAATAGGGCCTTCCCCTAGGGCTGGTTCATCTAAGCACATCCATCTAGTACTTCTTCACCCTCCGTTTGGTAATGGGGTGTCTATGGGTAAGGGGGCAGGTTCCCTAACATCTAAAGTATCCACAACCTGGCCTTATATCTAATGCAAGCTCCGCCTCTACAATATCCACAACCTGGCCTTATATCTAGTGTAGGCTCCGCCTCTACAATATCCACACCCTGGGCTTATATCTAGTGTAGGCTCCGCCTCTACAATATCCACAACCTGGCCTTATATCTAGTGTAGGCTCCGCCTCTGCAGTATCCACAACCTGGCCTTATATCTAGTGTAGGCTCCGCCTCTGCAGTATCCACACCCTGGCCTTATATCTAGTGTAGGCTCCGCCTCTACAATATCCACACCCTGGGCTTATATCTAGTGTAGGCTCCGCCTCTACAATATCCACACCCTGGGCTTATATCTAGTCTAGGCTCCGCCTCTACAATATCCACAACCTGGCCTTATATCTAGTGTAGGCTCCGCCTCTGCAGTATCCACAACCTGGCCTTATATCTAGTGTAGGCTCCGCCTCTACAATATCCACAACCTGGCCTTATATCTAGTGTAGGCTCCGCCTCTGCAGTATCCACAACCTGGCCTTATATCTAGTGTAGGCTCCGCCTCTACAATATCCACAACCTGGCCTTATATCTAGTCTAGGCTCCGCCTCTGCAGTATCCACACCCTGGCCTTATATCTAATGTGGGCTCCGCCTCTACAATATCCACAACCTGGCCTTATATCTAGTGTAGGCTCCGCCTCTACAATATCCACACCCTGGCCTTATATCTAGTGTAGGCTCCGCCTCTGCAGTATCCACACCCTGGCCTTATATCTAGTGTAGGCTCCGTCTCTGCAGTATCCACACCCTGGCCTTATATCTAGTGTAGGCTCCGCCTCTACAATATCCACACCCTGGGCTTATATCTAGTGTAGGCTCCGCCTCTACAATATCCACACCCTGGGCTTATATCTAGTCTAGGCTCCGCCTCTACAATATCCACAACCTGGCCTTATATCTAGTGTAGGCTCCGCCTCTGCAGTATCCACAACCTGGCCTTATATCTAGTGTAGGCTCCGCCTCTACAATATCCACAACCTGGCCTTATATCTAGTCTAGGCTCCGCCTCTGCAGTATCCACACCCTGGCCTTATATCTAATGTGGGCTCCGCCTCTACAATATCCACAACCTGGCCTTATATCTAGTGTAGGCTCCGCCTCTACAATATCCACAACCTGGCCTTATATCTAGTGTAGGCTCCGCCTCTACAATATCCACAACCTGGCCTTATATCTAGTGTAGGCTCCGCCTCTGCAATATCCACACCCTGGGCTTATATCTAGTGTGGGCTCCGCCTCTACAGTATCCACACCCTGGCCTTATATCTAATGTGGGCTCCGCCTCTACAATATCCACACCCTGGGCTTATATCTAGTGCGAGCTCCGCCTCTACAATATCCACAACCTGGCCTTATATCTAGTGTAGGCTCCGCCTCTGCAGTATCCACAACCTGGGCTTATATCTAGTGTAGGCTCCGCCTCTACAATATCCACAACCTGGCCTTATATCTAGTGTAGGCTCCGCCTCTGCAGTATCCACAACCTGGGCTTATATCTAGTGTAGGCTCCGCCTCTGCAGTATCCACACCCTGGCCTTATATCTAGTCTAGGCTCCGCCTCTGCAGTATCCACACCCTGGCCTTATATCTAGTGTAGGCTCCGCCTCTACAGTATCCACACCCTGGCCTTATATCTAATGTGGGCTCCGCCTCTGCAGTATCCACACCCTGGGCTTATATCTAGTGTAGGCTCCGCCTCTACAATATCCACACCCTGGGCTTATATCTAGTGTAGGCTCCGCCTCTACAATATCCACACCCTGGGCTTATATCTAGTGTAGGCTCCGCCTCTGCAATATCCACAACCTGGCCTTATATCTAGTGTAGGCTCCGCCTCTACAATATCCACAACCTGGCCTTATATCTAGTGTAGGCTCCACCTCTGCAATATCCACAACCTGGGCTTATATCTAGTGTAGGCTCCGCCTCTACAATATCCACAACCTGGCCTTATATCTAGTGTAGGCTCCGCCTCTGCAGTATCCACAACCTGGGACAGGCCCCAAACACCTGGCCTTATATCTAGTGTAGGCTCCGCCACTGCAGTATCCACACCCTGGCCTTATATCTAGTGTAGGCTCCGCCTCTGCAGTATCCACACCCTGGCCTATATCTAGTGTGGCTCCCCGCCCCAACCTGGGCTTATATCTAGTGTAGGCTCCGCCTCTACAATATCCACAACCTGGCCTTATATCTAGTGTAGGCTCCGCCTCTGCAGTATCCACACCCTGGGCTTATATCTAGTGTAGGCTCCGCCCCGTATCCACACCCTGGGCTTATATCTAGTGCGGGCTCCGCCTCTGCAGTATCCACACCCTGGGCTTATATCTAGTGCGGGCTCCGCCTCTACAATATCCACAACCTGGCCTTATATCTAGTGTAGGCTCCGCCTCTGCAATAGGTCTACACCCTGGGCTTATATCTAGTGTAGGCTCCGCCTCTACAATATCTACACCCTGGGCTTATATCTAGTACGGGCTCCGCCTCTGCAGTATCCACAACCTGGCCTTATATCTAGTGTAGGCTCCGCCTCTACAATATCTACACCCTGGGCTTATATCTAGTGTAGGCTCCGCCTCTACAATATCTACACCCTGGGCTTATATCTAGTATAGGCTCCGCCTCGCAGTACCCCCTGGGCTTAATCTAGTGTGGGCTCCGCCTCTACTTCTACAGCCTGGGCTTATATCTAGTGTAGGCTCCGCCTCTACACCCTGGCCTTATATCTAGTGTAGGCTCCGCCTCTACACCCTGGCCTTATATCTAGTGTAGGCTCCGCCTCTACAGTATTCACACCCTGGGCTTATATCTAGTGTGGGCTCCGCCTCTACACCCTGGGCTTATATCTAGTGTAGGCTCCGCCTCTACACCCTGGGCTTATATCTAGTGTAGGCTCCGCCTCTACACCCTGGGCTTATATCTAGTGTAGGCTCCGCCTCTACACCCTGGGCTTATATCTAGTGTAGGCTCCGCCTCTACAGTATTCACACCCTGGGCTTATATTGATTGATCATCTATGACTATTTAATGTTCATGTACATTAAATCTGATTTGTGTGACTGTCGTTTTGCCATATCCACTTTTTGGGAGGCTGTGCCCTCACCTGGCGCTGACAACCTTCCACAATGATCAGTTTCTGCTGTGGAGATGTTCTGGCAAAGACAATCTCTGTATGGTTCTGTAGGATCTCGTCGATCTGCTCGCTGCTCATGTCCTTCAGGTCTGTACCATGGATGACACAGGCCTTGGCATCCCTGCCGAGACAACAGACAAGGTGACGTGTAGAGAACCCCCACCAGGTTGTCCCCTCTATCCAACCCACTTATACATATATATATATACAGTACAGACCAAAAGTTTGGCCACACCTTCTCATTCCAAGAGTTTTCTGTATTTTCATGACTATAAAAATTGTAGATTCACACTGAAGGCATCAAAACTATGAATTACCACATGTGGAATTATATACTTACCAAAAAGTGTGACACAGCTGAAAATATGTCTTATATTCTAGGTTCTTCAAAGTAGCCACCTTTTGCTTTGATTACTGCTTTGCACACTCTTGGCATTCTCTTGATGAGCTTCAAGAGGTAGTCACCTGAAATGGTCTTCCAACAGTCTTGAAGGAGTTCCCAGAGATGCTTAGCACTTGTTGGCCCTTTTGCCTTCACTCTGCGGTCCAGCTCACCCCAAACCATCTGGATTGGGTTCAGGTCTGGTGACTGTGGAGGCCAGGTCATCTGGCGTAGCACCCCATCACTCTCCTTCTTGGTCACATAGCCCTTACACAGTCTGGAGGTGTTTGGGGTCATTGTCCTGTTGGTCCAACTAAACGCAAACCAGATGGAATAGCATGCCGCTGCAAGATGCTGTGGTAACCATGCTGGTTCAGAATAAATCCCCAACAGTGTCCCCAGCAGAGCCCCCCCACACCATCACACCTCCTCCTCCATGCGTCACGGTGGGAACCAGGCATGTAGAGTCCATTCCTTCACCTTTTCTGCGTCGCACAAAGACACGGTGGCTGGAACCAAAGATCTCACATTTGGACTCATCAGACCAAAGCCCAGATTTCCACAGGTCTAATGTCCATTCCTTGTGTTCTTCTTGTGCTTGTTGCCTGTCCTTAGCAGTGGTTTCCTAGCAGCTATTTTACCATGAAGGCCTGCTGCACACAGTCTCCTCTTAACAGTTGTTGTAGAGATGTGTCTGCTGCTAGAACTCTGTGTGGCATTGACCTGCTCTCTAATCTGAGCTGCTGTTAACCTGCGATTTCTGAGGCTGGTGACTCGGATGAACTTATCCTCCGCAGCAGAGGTGACTCTTGGTCTTCCTTTCCTGGGGCGGTCCTCATGTGAGACAGTTTCTTTGTAGCGCTTGATGGTTTTGGCCACTGCACTTGGGGACACTTTCAAAGTTTTCCCAATTTTTCGGACTGACTGACCTTCATTTCTTAAAGTAATGATGGCCACTCGTTTTTCTTTACTTAGCTGCTTTTTTCTTGCCATAATACAAATTCTAACACTCCATTCAGTAGGACTATCAGCTGTGTATCCACCTGACTTCTGAACAACACAACTGATGGTCCCAACCCCATTTATAAGGCAAGAAATCCCACTTATTAAACCTGACAGGGCACACCTGTGAAGTGAAAACCATTTCAGGTGACTACCTCTTGAAGCTCATCAAGAGAATGCCAAGAGTGTGCAAAGCAGTAATCAAAGCAAAAGGTGGCTAGTTTGAAGAACCTAGAATATAAGACATATTTTCAGTTGTTTCACACTTTTTTGGTAAGTATATAATTCCACATGTGGTAATTCATAGTTTTGATACCTTCAGTGTGAATCTACAATTTTTATAGTCATGAAAATACAGAAAACTCTTGGAATGAGAAGGTGTGTCCAAACTTTTGGTCTGTACTGTATATATATATATATATATATATATATGAGTTTCTGTCTGTCTGTCTGTCTATCTATCTATCTGTCTGTTCTTTATGCGCGACAAAACGACTGGACCGATCCTCACCAAATTTGGCACACATGTACATCAGGTGTTCGGGAATATTATAGACTGGGTCTCAGCTCTCTAGGACGTACCGTTCCTGAGATACAGTATTCCCAAAAAATGACCTGCATTAGCTAGTACAAGCCTGCAAGCATTTCACTCATATTCCAACTGCCATACACACGGTCACATGTCCCTTATCAGCCAATAAGAGCTCGCAGGTGCTTACTCTCCACATGAACACAGCTTTACACCAGGTTTCCATAACAACCAAGCTATTTATGTTCTGTATGACTCAATAGCAGTTAGCAGGTCCTTAAATATTCAGTCATATGGCGTGTATCAGCCAGACCTCAGCTTCCTGGACCCCCATGTAGGACATTATCTACGTTATTATGGTTTCTTCTTTACATGGTGTTTGGCTTTACCTGGGATTGACCTGGGAGACAGGGATGTTGAGTCTGGCTGCAATGTCTTCCACAGTCTCGTTACCCTCGGAGATGATGCCCACACCCTTGGCAATAGCTTTGGCTGTGATTGGATGATCTCCAGTCACCATGATTACCTAGAGGGAAATAAGAATCATAAGATCAACCAAACTCAATGCTTTTAAGGGCCGACATCTTTCTATTTTGATGGAGGTCACACAATAGTCTAGTAGTCCTGGATCGCATTGATGGAAACTGGGCAGAAGATCACATTGATGGAGACCAAGCAGAAGATCACATTGATGGAGACCAAGCAGAAGATCACATTGATGGAGACCGAGCAGAAGATCACATTGATGGAGATGGGAAGAAAATCACATTGATGGAGAACGGGCCAAAAAACCACATTGATGGAGACTGGACAGAATATCACACTGATGGAGACCGAGCAGAAGATCACATTGATGGAGACTGGACAGAAGATCACATTGATGGAGACTGGACAGAAGATCACATTGATGGAGATGGGAAGAAAATCACATTGATGGAGAACGGGCCAAAAAACAAAAAGAGGAAACGGGACAAAAAAACACACGGGGCCGGAATCACAGATGGCGAACAAGGAGAGGGAGAACACTGTGGAGAACGGGCCAAAAAACCATATTGATGGAGACCGAGCAGAAGATCACATTGATGGAGACCAGGCAGAAGATCACATTGATGGAGTTGGGAAGAAAATCACATTGATGGAGAACGGGCCAAAAAACCATATTGATGGAGACCGAGCAGAAGACCACATTGATGGAGACCAGGCAGAAGATCACATTGATGGAGAATGAGCAGAAGATCACATTGATGGAGAACGAGCAGAAGATCACGGAGCCGAGCAGAAGATCACATTGATGGAGACTGAGCATAAGATCACATTGATGGAGACTGGACAGAAGATCACATTGATGGAGAATGAGCAGAAGATCACATTGATGGAGACCGAGCAAAGACCCTTGATGCAGACCGAGCATAAGATCACATTGATGGAGACTGGACAGAAGACCACATTGATGGAGACTGGCAGAAGATCACATTGATGGAGACTGGACAGAAGATCACATTGATGGAGATGGGAAGAAAATCACATTGATGGAGAACGGGCCAAAAACCACATTGATGGAGACTGGACAGAATCAAAAACCATATTGATGGAGACCGAGCAGAAGATCACATTGATGGAGACTGGGGAGCAGAAGATCACATTGATGGAGCGCAGGCACAGTGGGCCCCAAAAAAAACACATTGATGGAGACTGGACAGAAGATCATATTTATGGAAACTAAACAGAACGTCACATTGTTGGAGACTGGGCAGAAGATCACATTTATGGCGACCGGGCAGAAGATCACATTTATGGCGACCGGGCAGAAGGTCACGTTTATGGAGACCGGGCAGAAGATTATATTGATGGAGACCAAGTGTTTCCAAAAACTGCAAATCGGACAACACCTAGAAAATTCTATCACTGGAAATCACAATATTCTGAATCAAGGACCGTTCACATTAATGCGGTCTCTTCAGACATTTCCAGTAACAGGATCTCAGAGCAGTGTGTAAGACAGTAGTCTCCAACGAGGGAGTGTCCAGCTGGGAGTTGTAGTTTCTCAACAGCTGGGTAGCCTCGGACTATGTGGTTTGGGTGATCTACAGGGTATGTGGTGGACACTTCTGTAAGGATTTGCCCTCTCACCTTGATCCCCGCACTTCTGCACTTGCCCACTGCATCTGGTACGGCTGCCCTGGGGGGGTCAATCATGGACATGAGTCCAACAAAGCAAAGGTTCTCAGTGCTGAAATTAAGGTCCTCGGTATCAAAAGCAAAACCCTTGGGGTGCAGCTCCTCGGGGAAGTAGTAATGGCAGAATCCTGGAGAGATACAAGGACATTACACAACACTGCACGTATGACTATCAGTAGTGCAGCCTCAGGCTCAGGGCCAGGTTCTACATTCTTTTACCCTAAGCCACAGGCTGCACTCATCACCTGTACAGACACACTTTGGTTGATCATACCCAGCACTCTCTCCCCGAGTCCTCCCAGCTCCAGGTACGCGTTCTGGAAAGCCTCCTTCAGCTCCTCATCCAGAGGTTGCTCTTTGCCCTGGATTAAGATGGTGGAGCAGACATCCAGGATCCTCTCGGGGGCCCCCTTCATGACAAGCAGGAAGCGGTTATCATTGGGGTCTTCAGTCTCGTGGATGGACAGCTGTGGAGGAAGATGGGGTATAAAGAGGCTCAGACAAGTACTGCACCGAATAATTCAGTGAGATTGTAATATAATTCTGACATACTACATCCTTGTCTGAAGATCCTCAGGAGTACATACAGTACAGGATCATGACACCAGCGCATCATGGGGCCCCTTCACCCACTAAGAGCCCCCTGTAAAAGATCCTCAGTGCGCCAACACCGCTGTGGCCACACCTGAGTCTTCTTTCATATAAAAACCACACTCACCTCCAGTGAGTGCCGGGTTCACAAGATAAATACAAGACAAGCTTTCTAAATTTTATATATTTATTAACCCCTAAATGGGTCGGTATTAACATCTAACACATGCAGTTCAGAACAGATATGCAGATATATGCAAGCATTAACAGTTACTAGTTACAAGATACAGTACTTAAAATAAAAGGGAATAAAGGTGAAATAATTACTTTACAACGCATCTCCTTGATGTGGCTCTATAGTCCAACACTCACACATGCTCTGTCATGTGTGAATCACCCAGTGGAGGCTTCTTGGCATGTGGCATTAACTCCTAGCATGTGGCATCACAGTATATTCCAGCCTGCATGCTCTCATCACAGTCTCTCAGTAAACTCTTGTAGTCTCAGCACAGTCTCAGCCCAAAAATCTCCTCCCATTGCCTCTTACCTCATCTTTTATACCCTTTATGCCACCTCCCAGAATGAGGTCACCGGCGGCAGCAAGTCTGATTGAATAATGCACTCAAGTCCAGATTCTTTTGTATTGAGCTGAGACCAAGTGGAATGATACAATGTTATCAGCCAGGTCTGATCTCCCTGCACAATGCATGTTTCTTTGATCACTCAGAGCTGTGTAGGAATACAATGGAGCCCTGCTGAGATGGATACAAAGCCCTATTGTTCCAGTGTTGCTACTACTGCCAATATACACCTAGGCTTATAGCTGCGCACATTATGAACAAATGCAGGTAAGAAGGGAGATAATATACCCAGAGATCAAAATACATCTCTGAGTTATAGCCATATTTAAGCGGAATCATCACACCCCCACTAGATACACTATACCTACATGTAAGCCATTATGTGTACTGACTAATTCCCTAATATATCTGCATAGGAGATCTATGGATGACACACCACTAGACTAGGGGGAGCTAAGTGCACATGGATCTATACAGCCACCACTAGGGAGAGCTAAGTGCATATGGATCTATACAGCCACCACTAGGGGGAGCTAAGTGCCATGGATCTATACAGCCACACTAGGGGGAGCTATGTGCACATGGATCTATACAGCCACCACTAGGGAGAGCTAAGTGCGCATGGATCTATACAGCCACCACTAGGGGGAGCTAAGTGCACATGGATCTATACAGCCACCACTAGGGGGAGCTAAGTGCACATGGATCTATACAGCCATCACTAGGGGGAGCTATGTGCACATGGATCTATACAGCCACCACTAGGGGGAGCTAAGTGCACATGGATCTATACAGCCACCACTAGGGGGAGCTATGTGCACATGGATCTATACAGCCACCACTAGGGGGAGCTAAGTGCACATGGATCTATACAGCCATCACTAGGGGGAGCTATGTGCACATGGATCTATATAGCCACCACTAGGGAGAGCTAAGTGCACATGGATCTATACAGCCACCACTAGGGGGAGCTAAGTGCACATGGATCTATACAGCCACCACTAGGGGGAGCTAAGTGCACATGGATCTATACAGCCACCACTAGGGGAGCTAAGTGCACATGGATCTATACAGCCACCACTAGGGGGAGCTAAGTGCGCATGGATCTATACAGCCACCACTAGGGGGAGCTATGTGCACATGGATCTATACAGCCACCACTAGGGGGAGCTAAGTGCACATGGATCTATACAGCCACCACTAGGGGGAGCTACGTGCACATGGATCTATACAGCCACCACTAGGGGGAGCTAAGTGCGCATGGATCTATACAGCCACCACTAGGGGGAGCTATGTGCACATGGATCTATACAGCCACCACTAGGGGGAGCTAAGTGCACATGGATCTATACAGCCATCACTAGGGGGAGCTAAGTGCACATGGATCTACACGGCCACCACTAGGGGGAGCTATGTGCACATGGATCTATACAGCCACCACTAGGGGGAGCTAAGTGCGCATGGATCTATACAGCCACCACTAGGGGGAGCTAAGTGCGCATGGATCTATACAGCCACCACTAGGGGGAGCTAAGTGCACATGGATCTATACAGCCACCACTAGGGGGAGCTATGTGCACATGGATCTATACAGCCACCACTAGGGGGAGCTAAGTGCACATGGATCTATACAGCCACCACTAGGGGGAGCTAAGTGCGCATGGATCTATACAGCCACCACTAGGGGGAGCTAAGTGCACATGGATCTATACAGCCACCACTAGGGGGAGCTAAGTGCGCATGGATCTATACAGCCACCACTAGGGGGAGCTATGTGCACATGGATCTATACAGCCACCACTAGGGGGAGCTAAGTGCACATGGATCTATACAGCCACCACTAGGGGGAGCTAAGTGCGCATGGATCTATACAGCCATCACTAGGGGGAGCTATGTGCACATGGATCTATACAGCCACCACTAGGGGGAGCTAAGTGCACATGGATCTATACAGCCACCACTAGGGGGAGCTAAGTGCACATGGATCTATACAGCCACCACTAGGGGGAGCTATGTGCACATGGATCTACACAGCCACCACTAGGGGGAGCTAAGTGCACATGGATCTATACAGCCATCACCAGGGGGAGCTAAGTGCACATGGATCTATACAGCCACCACTAGGGGGAGCTAAGTGCGCATGGATCTATACAGCCACCACTAGGGGGAGCTAAGTGCACATGGATCTATACAGCCACCACTAGGGGGAGCTAAGTGCACATGGATCTACACGGCCACCACTAGGGGGAGCTAAGTGCACATGGATCTATACAGCCAGCACTAGGGGGAGCTAAGTGCGCATGGATCTACACGGCCACCACTAGGGGGAGCTAAGTGTGCATGGATCTATACAGCCACCACTAGGGGGAGCTAAGTGCACATGGATCTACACAGCCACCACTAGGGGGAGCTAAGTGCACATGGATCTACACAGCCACCACTAGGGGGAGCTAAGTGCACATGGATCTACACAGCCACCACTAGGGGGAGCTAAGTGCACATGGATCTATACAGCCATCACTAGGGGGAGCTAAGTGCACATGGATCTATACAGCCAGCACTAGGGGGAGCTAAGTGCACATGGATCTACACAGCCACCACTAGGGGGAGCTAAGTGCACATGGATCTATACAGCCACCACTAGGGGGAGCTAAGTGCACATGGATCTATACAGCCACCACTAGGGGGAGCTAAGTGCACATGGATCTATACAGCCACCACTAGGGGGAGCTAAGTGCACATGGATCTTTGCACTACTAGGGGAAACGCCTCACATACAGTTTATACAGCCACCACTAGGGTGGTAATTAGGTGGATTTATATAGCTAGTATAGAACTGTGTGTGTAGTGGGCTCCTCCTAGTGGTGGCTGCAGGTAGTGTCACAGCAGGCAGAGACAACAGCTTAGTGCTGGGCCCTCTCCAGCCATGGGCCCATCCATCCTACCTCTACTGTAGGTAGGTATGCTGCTGAGTACGGCTATCATTGCTATGTGTATATGTGCAGTACCCGGCCTTGTCCACGCACTGTATTTATAGTACGTGCCTTCTCCTCTGTCCTGCCGGTGAGATTAGGGTTGGCACGCAGTGTACAGTCAGGGGGGCAGAGGTAAAAAGCTTTTATGTTATTATGAAATGAATGTTAAGAAGGATCAGGATGGTGCAGCAGCTGGGACTAATCCAGAGAGGATGACAAAGGTGGAGGAGGAGGGTGCGAGGCATGAAGGAGGATCATGGGACAGGAGAAGTCTGGGAGGCGAGCCAGAGGTGACGTCCAGTCCACATGATCTTCTGATGGGTCATAGATACCGTGAGAAGATCACATTGGAGCAGTCTGGGACCTGGGACCACCACTGATGGCCAGAATGAGAGCTCTCCATAGAGGCATCAAACCCAGGAGCAGAGAAACATATCTCAGACCATTCAGCTACATAAGTCCTATGGTAATAATCCAAATAGCGCCCCCTCTTGGTGCGTGTTATCACCACTCACTGGCCATCTGCCTTGTACAGCTACTTTCTTCCTTCATCCTCAGCCAGAACACTGTCCTGTTTTACTAACATTGCGGAGCCAGTGGATACGGGAAGCCCACCCTGTCCATATGGTAGACACTCCCCTGAGAAGCCCCCTCGGATTGGGATCATAGGAAGCCCCCTGACTGTCCACCTGCTGTTCACACCGCTGGATGTAGCATTGCTGTCACTTATGTTATTATCAATAACCCAATAACGTAGCAGCAGATACTTTGTGCCCCATTTGGTTCTCAAAGAGATCTGACCTGATATTTGTTGGTGGAGTTGAAGGGAATCTCAGCCACCTTCTTGTTCTTCTCCCTCATTGCCTTGACTGAACCACAAGACAACTCAATGCACTTCAGTAGAGCAGATTCAGAGGCATCACCAGCTACATCCCTCTGTAAGGAAGACACCCATAAGGTTATGCATCGATGGCGGCACAGGCTTGTATATGAGCAGATAGTGGTATACAGACGAGCATTCACACATTGACACATAGATTCACAGCTCCAGTCCAGGTGTCAATGTCACGCACCTTCAGTACAGGAATGTTATCATTTCCAGCTTTGAAGACGGCACGGTTGCACAGGGCAGCGATGCGAGCTAAGGCCACCCAGGTGGGAGAACTCTTGTCAAATGAGGCTCCTAAGAGAAGATACATGGAGGGAGAAGGGGCTGGTGAGATGATGGTGAGAAGTCAAGTAGAGTAGAACTTCAGTGTTTGCTTAGTGCGTGACTCCCAACCTGACTGATCCTCTGTGGTGTCGGCCTCATGAATCTGGTTGTCAAACCACATGTGTGCCACAGTCATTCGGTTCTGTGTAAGGGTCCCAGTCTTGTCTGAGCAGATGGTTGATGTAGATCCCAGAGTCTCCACAGCTTCCAGGTTCTTCACCAGGCAATTCTTTCGAGCCATGCGCTTGGCGGTCAGAGTTAGACATACCTGTTGAGGCAAGACCATGAGTCAATGGAATTACACCTGGTGAAGGGGTCACATGAATCTTATACATTGTGTAAGCAGATTGGCACAACTCTTGAGGTCTCCGGGACTTACAGTGACAGTGGCCAGAAGACCCTCTGGTACGTTAGCCACAATAATTCCGATGAGGAAGATGACGGCCTCCAGCCAGGAGTATCCCAAAATGAGAGAGAGAATGAAGAAGGTGATTCCCAGGAACACTGCCACCCCCGTGATCAGATGGATAAAGTGCTCAATTTCCTTGGCAATTGGGGTCTTTCCAACTTCTAGACCAGAAGCCAATGTGGCGATGCGACCCATCACTGTCCTGTCTCCTGTGGCAACGACTACTCCACGGGCTGTACCTGCAAGTTCATCAGTCGGGTTACAATGAGTTCTCATAAGTTTTCATTTTGAGAGTCCAATGGCCCTATTTTATATGTTACATGTCTAATATTCCATATTTCTGCGTATGAGTGGGAACCCTTATATTAGTGAAGGAAATCTATCAATTATATTCAATGGTGACTCATTGTCAAACTCAACGTGAAGGCAACTCATGGTCAGGCTTGACGTGAAGGAAAATCATAGGCTCAAAGTGAAGGCGATTCTGGTGAGACTCAAAGCATGTGAAGCCGACCCATGGTCAGGCTCAATGTGAAGGACCACATGGCAAGCTCAATGTGAAGGAACCACATGGTCAGGCTCAATGTGAAGGAACCACATGGTCAAGCTCAATGTGAAGGAACCACATGGTCAGGCTCAATGTGAAGGAACCACATGGTCAGGCTCAATGTGAAGGAACCACATGGTCAGGCTCAATGTGAAGGAACCACATGGTCAAGCTCAATGTGAAGGAACCACATGGTCAGGCTCAATGTGAAGGAACCACATGGTCAGGCTCAATGTGAAGGAACCACATGGTCAGGCTCAATGTGAAGGAACCACATGGTCAGGCTCAATGTGAAGGAACTATATGGTCAGGGACACCATGAAGGTGACTTATAGTAAGGGTCAATGTGAAGGTGACTCATGGTCAGACTCAATGTGAAGGTGACTCATAGTGTGAAGGAAACTCATAGTCAGGCACAACGTGAGCCATAGATGAAGGATTCATGAGAACCCCCATTCATGTTAATGGATGGGCACATGGACAGAACAGACATGTTGGCAGATCTTCATATGATATTGATCATACTTGGATCCACTAATTGCCATATCTGTTTTCCAAACATTATCAGGTATGGACATCTTTCGGATTGCCCTATGTTGTTTCACGAAACGTCCATAGTAGTGATTGTCTTGTAGGATGACAACTCTAGATTAATGTCCTCCTGTCTCTTGTCTATGTCCACCTCAATCTACTGATAGATTTTCTTCTGAGCCCTATGATATTACCTTCTAC
The DNA here is from genome assembly GCA_947044405.1 of Leptodactylus fallax. NCBI lineage: Eukaryota > Metazoa > Chordata > Amphibia > Anura > Leptodactylidae > Leptodactylus > Leptodactylus fallax. The sequence continues at coordinate 162,497 of CAMRHE010001091.1, forward strand.
ACAGTTGGTGGAGAAGAAAGTGATGTTACGGGTCTCGAGAGGGTTATCGTGAGTGCAGTCAGGTGACCTGGTCTGGGGCTCAGATTCACCTGTCAGGGAAGAGTTATCTACCTGAAAGAACATAAAGGTGAAGGAAGAGGAGAAAGAAAAGACAGAAGAGAGAAGGGATGAATGAGGAGGAGAAGAAATACACAAAGACATCGAAACAAGTGTAAACTTTGGAAAGAGGATTGAAGATGACAAGTCCCATATAAAAGACATCACTGAGGGTCAATACACAAGATATCAGAAGATTGTACTTAGATCCACTTCTATTGGAAATATCCTGTAATACTTGTGCTATTTCCCATAGTCTGGTAAGAAACCTTTATGAAGATGTCTTGGGGACATCCATGTTGCCACCATTGTAGTTTCGGCATCTGTTACTATAGCTGACCTCTTACCACAGAGACTAATACAAAGATTTCACAAATGTTCCTCTGTGTGGACTGCAGGAAAGCGATGTTCTACAGAGGTGGACTATGACATGATATTTCTGCTGGTCATTGTGGGCTATCACTCACTTTGCAGCCATGGGCAGAAATGATCCTCAGATCGGCCGGTACTCTGTCTCCACCTTTGATCTCCACGAGGTCGCCGACCACAACTTCCTCCGCATTCAACTGCATCTTCTCACCTTCTCGGATAACTAAAGCTTGCTAGGAGAAGAATAAGAACAGATGGGAATTGGTTTCTATATTGGTGGGAATGATGTAGAGATCAGTGAAGTAAAGAAAGGAAGGTTCTGATTGACATTGACCATGTGGAGATATCATTAATATGAGGTCTGCAAATTATAGACCACGAATAAGGACTGTGAAGCTTTGCAGGAGAATGAACTGGAATCGGAGAACTGGAGTCAGGATGAAACCACACAGACAGCCATACACACCTGGGGCACCATGTTTTTGAAGGACTCCATGATCTTTGAGCTTTTGGCTTCTTGGTAGTAGGAGAAGCAGCCAGTGATGATGACCACAGCGGCCAAAACAATACCTAGGTAAAGCTAGAAGAAGAGTGAAGACATCTATGGTCAAGAAACATGTCACTCCCACTGGTATAAGGTGATTTGTACAATTCTTTCAGGGACCGCATCAGATAGACATACGAGTATTACAATGACAGAGATAACTCACATTGTCGCCTGCAGGATCATCTTCTGTTCCCGCTTGTATACCGTAGGCCAGAAAGCAGAGAATAGCCCCAATCCACAGCAGGATGGAGAATCCACCAAACAGCTGGCGACAAAATTTGATCCACTCGGGTGTGGTAGGAGGGGGAGTGAGAGCATTAGGACCATCCCTGGCCAGGATCTCTGCTGCTTTACTGAGTGTCAGCCCCTATAGAAACAAGATGAGGGATGTCTCTGTGCTCACCAGCCAAGTCTTTGCAGCATCATATGTTACATGTATGATCTACAAAGGTAGTCTACATGGATGTGCCAAATATATAACCACTGACCTGTACACAGTCTGTGTTGTATTTCCGGCACACTTCTTCCACTGACATTTTGTGCTCTGTCTGAAAACACAGAGAAAGTTAGTGAAGAGCAGTAAAAGGTGTACAGACAGTCTGGATACCAGAGAGCAAGAGTGGCACAGGCTCAATGGCTCAGACTAGTGACCTCATCATGGACATCTCTAGTAGTGATGGTGTAGACTAAGAATGGCACGTCAGACTAGTGACCTCATCATGGACATATCTAGTAGTGATGGTGTAGACTAAGAATGGCACGTAATACTAGTGACCTCATCATGGACATCTCTAGTAGTGATGGTGTAGACTAAGAATGGCACGTCAGACTAGTGACCTCATCATGGACATCTCTAGGAGTGATGGTGTAGACTAAGAGTGGCACGTCAGACTAGTGACCTCATCATGGACATCTCTAGTAGTGATGGTGTAGACTAAGAGTGGCACGTCAGACTAGTGATCTCATCATGGACATCTCTAGTAGTGATGGTGTAGACTAAGAATGGCACGTCAGACTAGTGACCTCATCATGGACATATCTAGTAGTGATGGTGTAGACTAAGAATGGCACGTCAGACTAGTGACCTCATCATGGACATATCTAGTAGTGATGGTGTAGACTAAGAGTGGCACGTCAGACTAGTGACCTCATCATGGACATCTCTAGTAGTGATGGTGTAGACTAAGAATGGCACGTAATACTAGTGACCTCATCATGGACATCTCTAGGAGTGATGGTGTAGACTAAGAGTGGCACGTCAGACTAGTGACCTCATCATGGACATATCTAGTAGTGATGGTGTAGACTAAGAGTGGCACGTCAGACTAGTGACCTCATCATGGACATCTCTAGTAGTGATGGGGTAGACTAAGAATGGCACGTCAGACTAGTGACCTCATCATAGACATATCTAGGAGTGATGGGGTAGACTAAGAATGGCACGTCAGACTAGTGACCTCATCATGGACATATCTAGTAGTGATGGTGTAGACTAAGAATGGCACGTCAGACTAGTGACCTCATCATGGACATATCTAGTAGTGATGGTGTAGACTAAGAATGGCACGTCAGACTAGTGACCTCATCATGGACATCTCTAGTAGTGATGGTGTAGACTAAGAGTGGCACGTCAGACTAGTGACCTCATCATGGACATCTCTAGGAGTGATGGTGTAGACTAAGAGTGGCACGTCAGACTAGTGACCTCATCATGGACATATCTAGTAGTGATGGTGTAGACTAAGAGTGGCACGTCAGACTAGTGACCTCATCATGGACATCTCTAGTAGTGATGGGGTAGACTAAGAATGGCACGTCAGACTAGTGACCTCATCATAGACATATCTAGGAGTGATGGGGTAGACTAAGAATGGCACGTAATACTAGTGACCTCATCATGGACATATCTAGTAGTGATGGTGTAGACTAAGAATGGCACGTCAGACTAGTGATCTCATCATGGACATATCTAGGAGTGATGGGGTAGACTAAGAATGGCACGTCAGACTAGTGACCTCAACATGGACATCTCTAGTAGTCATGGTGTAGACTAAGAATGGCACGTCAGACTAGTGACCTCATCATGGACATATCTAGGAGTGATGGGGTAGACTAAGAGTGGCACGTCAGACTTGTGACCTCATCATGGACATCTCTAGTATTGATGGGGTAGACTAAGAGTGGCACGTCAGACTAGTGACCTCATCATGGACATCTCTAGGAGTGATGGGGTAGACTAAGAATGGCACGTAATACTAGTGACCTCATCATGGATATCTCTAAGAGTGATGAGATAGACTAAGAGTGGCACAGGCCACATGGCTCAGACTAGTGACCTCATCATGGACATATCTAGGAGTGATGGGGTAGACTAAGAATGGCACGTAATACTAGTGACCTCATCATGGACATGTCTAGGAGTGATGGTGTAGACTAAGAGTGGCACGTCAGACTAGTGACCTCATCATGGACATATCTAGTAGTGATGGTGTAGACTAAGAATGGCACGTCAGACTAGTGACCTCATCATGGACATATCTAGGAGTGATGGTGTAGACTAAGAATGGCACGTCAGACGAGGGACCTCATCATGTGCATCTTTACTACTGAGGAGTAGACTAAGAATAGCATGCCAGACTAGTGACTTCATCATGGATATCCCTAAGAGTGATGGGGCAGACTAAGAGTAGCACATCAGACTAGTTACCTCATCATGTGCATCTCTAAGAGTGATAGGGTAGACTAATAATGGCACGTCAGACGAGGGACCTCATCATGTGCATCTCTACTACTGAGGGGTTAAACTAAGAGTAGCATGTCAGACTAGTGACCTCATCATGGACATCTCTAAAAGTGATGAGGTAGAATAAGAGTGGCACAGGCCCAATGGCTCAGAATAGTGACCTCATCATGGACATCTCTAGTAGTGATGGGGTAGACTAAGAGTGGCATGTCAGATTAGTGACCTCATCATGGAGATTTCTGAGGCTGAAGGAATAGACTAACTGGTGAGTAATCTGCTACGCTGGCAGGGCCGCTTCCAGATCTAGCTGTCTGATATGTGCAGCAATGGACCTGTGTGTTCCTGCACTGCTGTACTCTCACCTATCACCAAGGTAAGATGATGATGTCATGAGCTGTCATGTGATTTCCAGGTAAGCAATTTTATAGACCATGGGGGCTGCTCTGTCTATGGGGAACTCTATACCCCACCATCATACAATTACACAGGACTCACCATGGCCACTTCTTTCTTGAGATCGTCCATTTCTTTCTTGACTACCTTACCCTTCTGAGGGGATTCGCCATCTTTATTGTCCTGCGTGGTGGCCACACGGTAACTATCTGACCGGCCGTACTGCAAAAGAGGAAGACGAGCGATCAAAAGATATCAAATAACTCAAGAATGGAAACTTATCAGGAATCTTAAAAAGAATGATTGATAGATAGATATGAGATAGATAGATATGAGATAGATAGATAGATAGATAGATAGATAGATATGAGATAGTAGATAGATAGATAGATAGATAGATATGAGATAGATAGATAGATATGAGATAGATAGATAGATAGATAGATATGAGATAGATAGATATGAGATAGATAGATAGATAGATATGAGATAGATATGAGATAGATAGATAGATAGATAGATAGATAGATATGAGATAGATAGATATGAGATAGATAGATAGATATGAGATAGATAGATATGAGATAGATAGATAGATATGAGATAGATAGATATGAGATAGATAGATAGATAGATAGATAGATAGAGATAGATAGATAGATATGAGATAGATAGATATGAGATAGATAGATATGAGATAGATAGATAGATATGAGATAGATAGAGATAGATAGATAGATAGATAGATATGAGATAGATAGATATGAGATAGATAGATATGAGATAGATAGATAGATATGAGATAGATAGATAGAGATAGATAGATAGATAGATAGATATGAGATAGATAGATATGAGATAGATAGATAGATAGATATGAGCTAGATAGATAGATAGATAGATATGTAGATAGATAGATATGAGATAGATAGATATGAGATAGATAGATAGATAGATAGATAGATAGATAGATAGATAGATAGATAGATATGAGCTAGATAGATAGATAGATATGAGATAGATGGATAGATAGATAGATATGAGATAGATAGATAGATAGATATGAGATAGATAGATATGAGATAGTAGATAGATAGATAGATAGATAGATATGAGATAGATAGATATGAGATAGATAGATAGATATGAGATAGATAGATAGATATGAGATAGATAGAGAAGATAGATAGATATGAGATAGATAGATATGAGATAGATAGATAGATAGATATGAGATAGATAGAATGAGATAGTAGATAGATAGATAGATAGATATGAGATAGATAGATAGATAGATAGATAGATAGGAGATAGATAGATATGGGATAGATATGAGTAGATAGATAGATAGATAGATAGATAGATAGATAGATAGATATGAGATAGATATGAGATAGATAGATAGATATGAGATAGATAGATATGAGATAGATAGATATGAGCTAGATAGATAGATAGATAGATAGATATGAGCTAGATAGATAGATAGATAGATATGAGATAGATGGATAGATAGATAGATATGAGATAGATAGATAGATATGAGATAGATAGATATGAGATAGTAGATAGATAGATATGAGATAGATAGATAGATAGTAGATAGATAGTAGATAGATAGATAGATATGAGATAGATAGAGATAGATAGATAGATAGATAGATTGAGATAGATAGATAGATAGATAGATATGAGATAGATAGATTGAGATAGATATGAGTAGATAGATAGATAGATAGATAGATAGATAGATAGATATGAGATAGATAGATAGATAGATAGGAGATAGATAGATATGAGATAGATAGATATGAGATAGATATGAGATAGATAGATAGATATTAGATAGATAGATAGATATGAGATAGATAGATAGATAGATAGATAGATAGATAGAGTAGTAGATATGGGATAGATAGGATAGATAGATAGATAGATGATAGATAGATAGATAGATAGATAGATAGATAGATAGATATGAGATAGATATGAGATATCCCTGGTTGATATACTGCTCCCCCAGCAGGCCACTCCAAAGAAGATGGCTGATGCAACTACCGAGTTGAAGAAAGTCCTAAGAAGTGCCCCCCGGATTCCAAAGGCTCTCAGCTTCCTAAGCAGGTAGAGCCTGCTGTGGCCCTTCCTGTACAGGGCCTCCATATGATCTGCCCAGTCCAGCTTATTATTAAGGAGCAAACCCAGGTACTTATAGGTGTTCACAATCTCGATGCCCGTCCCCAGGATGTCCACTGGTTTAGGAGGGCTTCTGCCTTTATGGAAGTCCACCACCATCTCCTTGGTCTTCCCCGCGTTAATCTTCAGGTGGTTCCGCTTTCCCCAGTCCACAAAATCCCGGTTCAGTTCTCTGTACTCCTTGTCATCATCGTCTGTGATGAGACCCACTATTGCAGAGTCATCAGAATACTTCTGTAGGTAGCAGCTGGATGAGTTGCACCTAAAATCTGCAGTGTACAGTGTGAAGAGGAAAGGGGCGAGAACCGTACCCTGAGGTGCCCCCGTATTACAGATCACGGTACCTGACACACAGTCTTGGGCTCTCACGTATTGAGGTCGATTTGTGAGGTAGTCTAGGATCCAGTTGGAGAGGTGGTGGTCCACTCCAGCAAGGCCCAGCTTGTCCCTCAATAACCTGGGCTGTATGGTGTTAAAAGCACTGGAGAAGTCAAAGAACATTATTCTCACTGTGTTCCCTGGTTTCTCCAGGTGAGACAGAGCCCTGTGCAGAAGGTGGATGATGGCATCATCTACCCCAATGCCCGGCCGATAAGCAAACTGGAGGGGGTCCATAGCGGGGCTCACTAGAGGGCGGAGATGTGTGAGAACCAATCTCTCCAAGATCTTCATCAAGTGGGATGTCAGTGCTACAGGTCTGTAGTCGTTGAGGTCCATAGGGTGGGGTTTCTTTGGAACTGGTACCACACAAGAAGATTTCCATAATTCAGGGACTATTTCCTGCCTCAGGCTCATATTATACATATATGTAATTATACCACACAGCTGGTCCCCGCAAGTCTTAATTAGCCTTGCACTGATGTCATCTGGCCCTGCGGCTTTCCTTGCTTTGATCCTTTTCAGCTCTTTTCTCACCTGGGCCCGTGTGACGGTCAGACTGTGGTCAGATAAAGACGGATTTCTAGATTTACATGTCTGGTGGACTTCATGCCAGCTCATGTGCTGCAGCAGTCTAGAAGCTCTAGAGTGTCCCTGTAAGTTCCATAATTTTTTGCATGAATGGGGTTATGCTATATACACCTCAGGGTCTCTTCTAGATACAGATACACCGGTATATGCTATATACACCTCAGGGTCTCTTCTAGATACAGATACACCGGTATATACTATATACACCTCAGGGTCTCTTCTAGATACAGATACACCGGTATATGCTATATACACCTCAGGGTCTCTTCTAGATACAGATACACCGGTATATGCTATATACACCTCAGGGTCTCTTCTAGATACAGATACACCGGTATATACTATATACACCTCAGGGTCCCTTATAGATACACCGGTATATACTATATACACCTCAGGGTCTCTTCTAGATACAGATACACCGGTATATACTATATACACCTCAGGGTCTCTTCTAGATACAGATACACCGGTATATACTATATACACCTCAGGGTCTCTTCTAGATACAGATACACCGGTATATACTATATACACCTCAGGGTCTCTTCTAGATACAGATACACCGGTATATACTATATACACCTCAGGGTCTCTTCTAGATACAGATACACCGGTATATACTATATACACCTCAGGGTCTCTTCTAGATACAGATACACCGGTATATGCTATATACACCTCAGGGTCTCTTCTAGATACAGATACACCGGTATATACTATATACACCTCAGGGTCCCTTATAGATACACCGGTATATACTATATACACCTCAGGGTCTCTTCTAGATACAGATACACCGGTATATACTATATACACCTCAGGGTCTCTTCTAGATACAGATACACCGGTATATACTATATACACCTCAGGGTCCCTTATAGATACAGATACAACGGTATATACTATATACAGCTCAGGGTCCCTTATAGATACAGATACACCGGTATATACTATATACACCTCAGGGTCCCTTATAGATACAGATACAACGGTATATACTATATACAGCTCAGGGTCCCTTCTAGATACACCGGTATATACTATATACACCTCAGGGTCCCTTATAGATACAGATACACCGGTATATACTATTACACCTCAGGGTCTCTTCTAGATACAGATACACCGGTATATACTATATACACCTCAGGGTCTCTTCTAGATACAGATACACCGGTATATACTATATACACCTCAGGGTCTCTTCTAGATACAGATACACCGGTATATGCGATATACACCTCAGGGTCTCTTCTAGATACAGATACACCGGTATATACTATATACACCTCAGGGTCTCTTCTAGATACAGATACACCGGTATATACTATATACACCTCAGGGTCTCTTCTAGATACAGATACACCGGTATATACTATATACAGCTCAGGGTCTCTTCTAGATACAGATACACCAGTATATACTATATACACCTCAGGGTCTCTTCTAGATACAGATACATCGGTATATACTATATACACCTCAGGGTCCCTTCTAGATACAGATACACCGGTATATACTATATACACCTCAGGGTCTCTTCTAGATACACCGGTATATACTACATACACCTCAGGGTCTCTTCTAGATACAGATACACCGGTATATACTATATACACCTCAGGGTCCCTTATAGATACAGATACACCGGTATATACTATATACACCTCAGGGTCCCTTCTAGATACACCGGTATATACTATATACACCTCAGGGTCCCTTATAGATACAGATACACCAGTATATACTATATACACCTCAGGGTCTCTTCTAGATACAGATACACCGGTATATAGTATTACACCTCAGGGTCTCTTCTAGATACAGATACACCGGTATATACTATATACACCTCAGGGTCTCTTCTAGATACAGATACACCGGTATATACTATATACACCTCAGGGTGTCTTCTAGATACAGATACACCGGTATATACTATATACACCTCAGGGTCTCTTATAGATACAGATACACCGGTATATACTATATACACCTCAGGGTCTCTTCTAGATACAGATACACCGGTATATACTATATACACCTCAGGGTCTCTTCTAGATACAGATACACCGGTATATACTATTACACCTCAGGGTCTCTTCTAGATACAGATACATCGGTATATACTATATACACCTCAGGGTCTCTTCTAGATACAGATACATCGGTATATACTATATACACCTCAGGGTCTCTTCTAGATACAGATACACCGGTATATACTATATACACCTCAGGGTCCCTTATAGATACAGATACACCGGTATATACTATTACACCTCAGGGTCTCTTCTAGATACAGATACACCGGTATATACTATATACACCTCGGGGTCTCTTCTAGATACAGATACACCGGTATATACTATTACACCTCAGGGTGTCTTCTAGATATAGATACACCGGTATATACTATATACACCTCAGGGTCCCTTATAGATACACCGGTATATACTATTACACCTCAGGGTGTCTTCTAGATACAGATACACCGGTATATACTATATACACCTCAGGGTCCCTTATAGATACACCGGTATATACTATATACACCTCAGGGTCTCTTCTAGATACAGATACACCGGTATATACTATTACACCTCAGGGTGTCTTCTAGATACAGATACACCGGTATATACTATATACACCTCAGGGTCCCTTATAGATACACCGGTATATACTATATACACCTCAGGGTCTCTTCTAGATACAGATACACCGGTATATACTATATACACCTCAGGGTCCCTTATAGATACAGATACAACGGTATATACTATATACAGCTCAGGGTCCCTTCTAGATACACCGGTATATAATATATACACCTCAGGGTCCCTTATAGATACAGATACACCGGTATATACTATATACACCTCAGGGTCCCTTCTAGATACACCGGTATATACTATATACACCTCAGGGTCCCTTCTAGATACACCGGTATATACTATATACAGCTCAGGGTCTCTTCTAGATACACCGGTATATACTATATACACCTCAGGGTGTCTTCTAGATATAGATACACCGGTATATACTATATACACCTCAGGGTCCCTTCTAGATACACCGGTATATACTATATACACCTCAGGGTCCCTTATAGATTCAGATACACCGGTATATACTATATACACCTCGGGGTCTCTTCTAGATACACCGGTATATACTATATACACCTCAGGGTCCCTTATAGATACAGATACACCGGTATATACTATATACACCTCAGGGTCTCTTCTAGATACAGATACACCGGTATATACTATATACACCTCGGGGTCTCTTCTAGATACAGATACACCGGTATATACTATATACACCTCAGGGTCTCTTCTAGATACAGATACACCGGTATATACTATATACACCTCAGGGTCTCTTCTAGATACAGATACACCGGTATATACTATATACACCTCAGGGTCTCTTCTAGATACAGATACACCGGTATATACTATATACACCTCAGGGTCCCTTATAGATACAGATACACCGGTATATACTATATACACCTCAGGGTCCCTTCTAGATACACCGGTATATACTATATACACCTCAGGGTCTCTTATAGATACACCGGTATATACTATATACACCTCAGGGTCCCTTATAGATACAGATACACCGGTATATACTATATACACCTCAGGGTCTCTTCTAGATACAGATACACCGGTATATACTATATACACCTCAGGGTCTCTTCTAGATACAGATACACCGGTATATACTATATACACCTCGGGGTCTCTTCTAGATACAGATACACCGGTATATACTATATACACCTCAGGGTCTCTTCTAGATACAGATACACCGGTATATACTATATACACCTCAGGGTCCCTTATAGATACAGATACACCGGTATATACTATATACACCTCAGGGTCTCTTCTAGATACAGATACACCGGTATATACTATATACACCTCAGGGTCTCTTCTAGATACAGATACACCGGTATATACTATATACACCTCAGGGTCTCTTCTAGATACAGATACACCGGTATATACTATATACACCTCAGGGTCCCTTCTAGATACACCGGTATATACTATATACACCTCAGGGTCTCTTCTAGATACAGATACACCGGTATATACTATATACACCTCAGGGTCTCTTCTAGATACAGATACACCGGTATATACTATATACACCTCAGGGTCCCTTATAGATACACCGGTATATACTATATACACCTCAGGGTCCCTTATAGATACACCGGTATATACTATATACACCTCAGGGTCCCTTATAGATACAGATACACCGGTATATACTATATACACCTCAGGGTGTCTTCTAGATACAGATACACCGGTATATACTATATACACCTCAGGGTGTCTTCTAGATATAGATACACCGGTATATACTATATACACCTCAGGGTCCCTATAGATATACCGGTATATACTATATACACCTCAGGGTCCCTTATAGATACACCGGTATATACTATATACACCTCAGGATCTCTTCTAGATACAGATACATCGGTATATACTATATACACCTCAGGGTCCCTTATAGATACACCGGTATATACTATATACACCTCAGGGTCCCTTATAGATACAGATACACCGGTATATACTATATACACCTCAGGGTCTCTTCTAGATACAGATACACCGGTATATACTATATACTATATACACCTCGGGGTCTCTTCTAGATACAGATACACCGGTATATACTATATACACCTCAGGGTCTCTTCTAGATACAGATAAACCGGTATATACTATATACACCTCAGGGTCCCTTATAGATACAGATACACCGGTATATACTATATACACCTCAGGGTCTCTTCTAGATACAAATACACCGGTATATACTATATACACCTCAGGGTCTCTTCTAGATACAGATACACCGGTATATACTATATACACCTCAGGGTCCCTTATAGATACACCGGTATATACTATATACACCTCAGGGTCTCTTCTAGATATAGATACACCGGTATATACTATATACACCTCAGGGTCCCTTATAGATACACCGGTATATACTATATACACCTCAGGGTCTCTTCTAGATACAGATACACCGGTATATACTATATACACCTCAGGGTCTCTTCTAGATACAGATACACCGGTATATACTATATACACCTCAGGGTCCCTTCTAGATACACCGGTATATACTATATACACCTCAGGGTCTCTTCTAGATACAGATACACCGGTATATACTATATACACCTCAGGGTCCCTTATAGATACAGATACACCGGTATATACTATATACACCTCAGGGTCTCTTCTAGATACAGATACACCGGTATATACTATATACACCTCGGGGTCTCTTCTAGATACAGATACACCGGTATATACTATATACACCTCAGGGTCTCTTCTAGATACAGATACACCGGTATATACTATATACACCTCAGGGTCCCTTATAGATACAGATACACCGGTATATACTATATACACCTCAGGGTCTCTTCTAGATACAGATACACCGGTATATACTATATACACCTCAGGGTCTCTTCTAGATACAGATACATCGGTATATACTATATACACCTCAGGGTCCCTTATAGATACACCGGTATATACTATATACACCTCAGGGTCTCTTCTAGATACAGATACACCGGTATATACTATATACACCTCAGGGTCTCTTCTAGATACAGATACACCGGTATATACTATATACACCTCAGGGTCTCTTCTAGATACAGATACACCGGTATATACTATATACACCTCAGGGTCCCTTCTAGATACACCGGTATATACTATATACACCTCAGGGTCTCTTCTAGATACAGATACACCGGTATATACTATATACACCTCAGGGTCCCTTATAGATACACCGGTATATACTATATACACCTCAGGGCCCTTATAGATACAGATACACCGGTATATACTATATACACCTCAGGGTGTCTTCTAGATACAGATACACCGGTATATACTATATACACCTCAGGGTGTCTTCTAGATATAGATACACCGGTATATACTATATACACCTCAGGGTCCCTTATAGATACACCGGTATATACTATATACACCTCAGGGTCTCTTCTAGATACAGATACATCGGTATATACTATATACACCTCAGGGTCCCTTATAAGATACACCGGTATATACTATATACACCTCAGGGTCCCTTATAGATACAGATACACCGGTATATACTATATACACCTCAGGGTGTCTTCTAGATACAGATACACCGGTATATACTTATATACACCTCAGGGTCTCTTCTAGATACAGATACATCGGTATATACTATATACACCTCAGGGTCCCTTCTAGATACAGATACACCGGTATATACTATATACACCTCAGGGTCTCTTCTAGATACAGATACACCGGTATATACTATATACACCTCAGGGTCTCTTCTAGATACAGATACACCGGTATATACTATATACACCTCAGGGTCCCTTCTAGATACAGATACACCGGTATATACTATATACACCTCAGGGTCCCTTCTAGATACAGATACACCGGTATATACTATATACACCTCAGGGTGTCTTCTAGATATAGATACACCGGTATATACTATATACACCTCAGGGTCTCTTCTAGATACACCGGTATATACTATATACACCTCAGGGTCCCTTATAGATACACCGGTATATACTATATACACCTCAGGGTCCCTTATAGATACAGATACACCGGTATATACTATATACACCTCAGGGTCTCTTCTAGATACACCGGTATATACTATATACACCTCAGGGTCTCTTCTAGATACACCGGTATATACTATTACACCTCAGGGTCTCTTCTAGATACAGATACACCGGTATATACTATATACACCTCAGGGTCTCTTCTAGATACACCGGTATATACTATATACACCTCAGGGTCTCTTCTAGATACAGATACACCGGTATATACTATATACACCTCAGGGTCCCTTATAGATACAGATACACCGGTATATACTATATACACCTCAGGGTCCCTTATAGATACACCGGTATATACTATATACACCTCAGGGTCCCTTATAGATACAGATACACCGGTATATACTATATACACCTCAGGGTCTCTTCTAGATACAGATACACCGGTATATACTATTACACCTCAGGGTCTCTTCTAGATACAGATACATCGGTATATACTATATACACCTCAGGGTCTCTTCTAGATACAGATACACCGGTATATACTATATACACCTCAGGGTGTCTTCTAGATACAGATACACCGGTATATACTATATACACCTCAGGGTCCCTTATAGATACAGATACACCGGTATATACTATATACACCTCAGGGTCTCTTCTAGATACAGATACATCGGTATATACTTTATACACCTCAGGGTCTCTTCTAGATACAGTTACACCGGTATATACTATTACACCTCAGGGTCTCTTCTAGATACAGATACATCGGTATATACTATATAAACCTCAGGGTCTCTTCTAGATACAGATACACCGGTATATACTATATACACCTCAGGGTGTCTTCTAGATACAGATACACCGGTATATACTATATACACCTCAGGGTCCCTTATAGATACAGATACATCGGTATATACTATATACACCTCAGGGTCTCTTCTAGATACAGATACATCGGTATATACTATATACACCTCAGGGTCTCTTCTAGATACAGATACACCGGTATATACTATATACACCTCAGGGTCTCTTCTAGATACAGATACACCGGTATATACTATATACACCTCAGGGTCTCTTCTAGATACAGATACACCGGTATATACTATATACACCTCAGGGTCTCTTCTAGATACAGATACACCGGTATATACTATATACACCTCAGGGTCCCTTATAGATACAGATACACCGGTATATACTATATACACCTCAGGGTCCCTTATAGATACAGATACACCGGTATATACTATTACACCTCAGGGTCTCTTCTAGATACAGATACATCGGTATATACTATATACACCTCAGGGTCTCTTCTAGATACAGATACACCGGTATATACTATATACACCTCAGGGTGTCTTCTAGATACAGATACACCGGTATATACTATATACACCTCAGGGTCCCTTATAGATACAGATACACCGGTATATACTATATACACCTCAGGGTCTCTTCTAGATACAGATACACCGGTATATACTATATACACCTCAGGGTGTCTTCTAGATACAGATACACCGGTATATACTATTACACCTCAGGGTCTCTTCTAGATACAGATACACCGGTATATACTATATACACCTCAGGGTCTCTTCTAGATACAGATACACCGGTATATACTATATACACCTCAGGATCTCTTCTAGATACAGTTACACCGGTATATACTATATACACCTCAGGGTCTCTTCTAGATACAGATACACCGGTATATACTATTACACATCAGGGTCCCTTCTAGATACAGATACACCGGTATATACTATATACAGCTCAGGGTCTCTTCTAGATACAGATACATCGGTATATACTATATACACCTCAGGGTCCCTTATAGATACAGATACACCGGTATATACTATATACACCTCAGGGTCCCTTATAGATACACCGGTATATACTATTACACCTCAGGGTCCCTTATAGATACAGATACACCGGTATATACTATATACACCTCAGGGTCCCTTATAGATACACCGGTATATACTATATACACCTCAGGGTCCCTTATAGATACAGATACACCGGTATATACTATATACACCTCAGGGTCTCTTCTAGATACAGATACACCGGTATATGCTATATACACCTCAGGGTCTCTTCTAGATACAGATACACCGGTATATACTATATACACCTCAGGGTCTCTTCTAGATACAGTTACACCGGTATATACTATATACACCTCAGGGTCTCTTCTAGATACAGATACACCGGTATATACTATATACACCTCAGGGTCTCTTCTAGATACAGATACACCGGTATATACTATATACACCTCAGGATCTCTTCTAGATACAGTTACACCGGTATATACTATATACACCTCAGGGTCCCTTATAGATACAGATACACCGGTATATACTATATACACCTCAGGGTCCCTTATAGATACACCGGTATATACTATATACACCTCAGGGTCCCTTATAGATACAGATACACCGGTATATACTATATACACCTCAGGGTCTCTTCTAGATACAGATACACCGGTATATGCTATATACACCTCAGGGTCTCTTCTAGATACAGATACACCGGTATATACTATATACACCTCAGGGTCCCTTATAGATACAGATACACCGGTATATACTATATACACCTCAGGGTCCCTTTAGATACAGATACACCGGTATATACTATATACACCTCAGGGTCTCTTCTAGATACAGATACACCGGTATATACTATATACACCTCAGGGTCCCTTATAGATACAGATACACCGGTATATACTATATACACCTCAGGGTCCCTTATAGATACACCGGTATATACTATATACACCTCAGGGTCTCTTCTAGATACAGATACACCGGTATATACTATATACACCTCAGGGTCTCTTCTAGATACAGTACACCGGTATATACTATATACACCTCAGGGTCCCTTCTAGATACAGATACACCGGTATATACTATATACACCTCAGGGTCCCTTATAGATACAGATACACCGGTATATACTATATACACCTCAGGGTCTCTTCTAGATACAGATACATCGGTATATACTATATACACCTCAGGGTCCCTTATAGATACAGATACACCGGTATATACTATATACACCTCAGGGTCCCTTATAGATACAGATACACCGGTATATACTATATACACCTCAGGGTCCCTTATAGATACAGATACACCGGTATATACTATATACACCTCAGGGTCCCTTATAGATACACACGGTATATACTATATACACCTCAGGGTCTCTTCTAGATACAGATACACCGGTATATACTATATACACCTCAGGGTCCCTTATAGATACAGATACACCGGTATATACTATATACACCTCAGGGTCCCTTATAGATACACCGGTATATACTATATACACCTCAGGGTCCCTTATAGATACAGATACACCGGTATATACTATATACACCTCAGGGTCCCTTATAGATACACCGGTATATACTATATACACCTCAGGGTCCCTTCTAGATACAGATACACCGGTATATACTATATACACCTCAGGGTCCCTTATAGATACAGATACACCGGTATATACTATATACACCTCAGGGTCCCTTATAGATACACCGGTATATACTATATACACCTCAGGGTCCCTTATAGATACAGATACACCGGTATATACTATATACACCTCAGGGTCCCTTATAGATACACCGGTATATACTATATACACCTCAGGGTCCCTTATAGATACACCGGTATATACTATATACACCTCAGGGTCCCTTATAGATACACCGGTATATACTATATACACCTCAGGGTCCCTTCTGCATGTGTTTCCCTTTATCCCCCCTCAGTACATGGGAATGCCCAGCGTTGCCCACATTGTACACGAATGGACCCGGCTGGAATACACCAGAGCTAAAGGGGTTAATGAGCCAAAGAGGAGGCGCCAAAATCGACCTCCTAAAATGGCGCTGGAAGAAAATCCCAGCCACGGACGGCTGGGCAGCAGAGACGCATCCCCTCCTCCCGGCTCTCCCATCATGCCTCTGCCCGGCTCACAGTCTCTCCCTCGGCTCTGCCACCCTCTAGTTATCCCCTCGCCCTCCATCTGTCTATAAGGGCTGACAGCGTCTCCGCCAGCTAACCCTATAAACCCTGTCATTGAGCTGCCCGGTGTCGCTGTGAGTGTCCCCGCCGCCGCCGCCGCCGCACATAACCTTACTCCCTATAATCCACTCATGACCTTGTCTCTGCAGCACTGCGGCATCCAGGGGGGCCACATCCCCTTTAAATGGTCTTTAAGGAAGAGATTATGATATGATTAGCAGATTATTATTATATAAGGAGGAGACGGAGGGAACCTGCTCCAGAAGAAGGGGTTAATAATAACGGGGGGGGGGGGGGCAATGGCTGATAACGGGGAGTAATAGACCGCATTCCCTGCACATGCCTTAGAGGTGGCATCCCAGGAGGCACCACAGCTACAACTTGCTAAACTGATGACTGACATGAAGACAGAGCTGTCACAGCATGCTGGGGGTTGTAGTTCTACTGGAGACCCCAGATCGAGGACTACGTCTGCCAACATCATGACTATGACCAAAGGGCCCCCCTGCTCAGTCACATGACTAGTGTGACCCCCCTCTAAGCTAGGCACATTCCTGTGTTCTTACACCAGAGGGCGCACTGTAAGAGGCAGATGGCATTGCACTAGAGAAAGTCATGTCTCCCAGGTGTGCCCATGTTTAACCCCTTACAGTGTAATCGATAGCACAGGTGACTATAAGAAATAATGCTTCTTTCTCCACTTATCGGGCTCCTCCTCCTCTTCTCTCTCCTCCCTCCCTCTCTCCTCCCTTCTTCCTGCCTCCTCTCTCCTCTTCCCTCCCTCCTTCCTCCTCTCTCTCCATGTTCTCTTCCTTCCTCCCCTCCCTCCTTCCTCCTCTCTCTTGTACTCTTCCTCTCTCCTCCCTCCTCTCTCTCCTCCCTCCCTCCTCTCTCTCCTCCCTTCTTCCTTCCTCCTCTTCCTCTCTCCTCCCTCCTCTCTCCTCCCTCCTCTCTCTCCTCCATTCTTCCATCTTCCTTCCTCCTCCTCTCTCTCCATGTTCTCTTCTCTTCCTTCCTCCCCTCCCTCCTTCCTCCTCTTTCTTGTACTCTTCCTCTCTCCTCCCTCCCTCCCTCCTCTCTCTCCTCCCTTCTTCCTGCCTCCTCTCTCCTCTTCCCTTCCTCCTCTCTCTCCAGGTTCTCTTCCTTCCTCCCCTCCCTCCTTCCTCCTCTCTCTTGTACTCTTCCTCTCTCCTCCCTTCTCTCTCTCCTCCATTCTTCCTTCTTCCCACCCTCCTCCTCCTCCTCTCTCCTCTTCCCTCCCTCCTCTCTCTTGTACTCTTCCTCTCTCCTCCTTTCTCTCTCTCCTCCCTTCTTCCTGCCTCCTCTCTCCTCTTCCCTCCCTCCTTCCTCCTCTCTCTCCATGTTCTCTTCTCTTCCTTCCTTCCTCCCCTCCCTCCTTCCTCCCTCTCTTGTACTCTTCCTCTCTCCCCCCTCCTCTCTCTCCCCCTCCCTCCTGCCCCCCCTCCTCTCCCTCCCTCCTTCCTCCTCTCTCTCCATGTTCTCTTCTCTTCCTTCCTCCCTCCCCTCCTCCTCCTCTCTCTGCTCTCTCCTCTCTCCTCCCCTCCTCTCTCCTCCCTTCCTCCTCTTCCTCTCTCCTCCCTCCTCTCCTCCCTCCTCTCTCTCCTCCATTCTTCCATCTTCCTTCCTCCTCCTCTCTCTCCATGTTCTCTTCTCTTCCTTCCTCCCCTCCCTCCTTCCTCCTCTTTCTTGTACTCTTCCTCTCCTCCTCCCTCCTCTCTCTCCTCCCTTCTTCCTGCCTCCTCTCTCCTCTTCCCTCCCTCCTTCCTCCTCCTCTCTCTCCATGTTCTCTTCTCTTCCTTCCTCCCCTCCCTCCTTCCTCCTCTCTCTTGTACTCTTCCTCTCTCCTCCCTCCTCCCTTCCTCCTCTTCCTCTCTCCTCCCTCCTCTCTCTCCTCCATTCTTCCTTCCTCCTCCTCTCTCTCCATGTTCTCTTCTCTTCCTTCCTCCCCTCCCTCCTTCCTCCTCTCTCTTGTACTCTTCCTCTCTCCTCCCTCCTCTCTCTCCTCCCTTCCTCCTCTTCCTCTCTCCTCCCTCCTCTCTCTCCTCCATTCTTCCATCTTCCTTCCTCCTCCTCTCTCTCCATGTTCTCTTCTCTTCCTTCCTTCCTCCCCTCCCTCCTTCCTCCTCTCTCTTGTACTCTTCCTCTCTCCTCCCTTCCTCCTCTTCCTCTCTCCTCTCTCCTCCCTCCTCTCTCCTCCCTCCTCTCTCTCCTCCATTTTTCCTTCTTCCTTCCTCCTCCTCTCTCTCCATGTTCTCTTCTCTTCCTTTCTCCCCTCCCTCCTTCCTCCTCTTTCTTGTACTCTTCCTCTCTCCTCCCTCCCTCCTCTCTCTCCTCCCTTCTTCCTTCCTCCTCCTCCTCTCTCCTCTTTCCTCCCTCCTTCCTCCTCTCTCTCCTTCTTCTCTTCTCTTCTCTTCCTTCCTCCCCTCCCTTCTCCTCCCTCCACTCTCCTCTCCTCTCTCAAGGAGTTGGTATTGCAGGTCAGCCCCATTGATTTGAATGGGACTGAGCTGCAGCATGGTCATGTGACCAATGGACATGAAGTCACAGGTCTGAGAAGAGAAAGTGGACCTAATCCTAGTAGCCATTCCCTTTAAAGTGTGCCTGAGCTTTCACAGGACTTGTGTACACTATTTCTCTCCATTATGTGACTTGACTTCTCCATTTGCTGTCACTTTTCCCCTTTGCTGGCTGTTTCTCTACTCTCAGTTGTCCCTGAGCTGCTGCTATGTGTCCCTTACCCTGCACCAGAGATCCTGATCATTATCTTTCCCAAGCTCACGCTCTTAAAAGAGATAAGTGATCAGTACAGGAGGTGAGGGGGGAGAGGTAAGTGATCAGTACAGGAGGTGAGGGGGGAGAGATAAGTGATCAGTACAGGAGGTGAGGGGGGAGAGATAAGTGATCAGTACAAGAGGTGAGAGAGGAGAGGTAAGTGATCAGTACAGGAGGTGAGGGGGGAGAGGTAAGTGATCAGTACAGGAGGTGAGGGAGGAGAGGTAAGTGATCAGTACAGGAGGTGAGGGGGGGAGAGATAAGTGATCAGTACAGGAGGTGAGAGAGGAGAGGTAAGTGATCAGTACAGGAGGTGAGGGGGAGAGGTAAGTGATCAGTACAGGAGGTGAGGGAGGAGAGGTAAGTGATCAGTACAGGAGGTGAGGGGGGAGAGGTAAGTGATCAGTACAGGAGGTGAGAGAGGAGAGGTAAGTGATCAGTACAGGAGGTGAGGGGGAGAGGTAAGTGATCAGTACAGGAGGTGAGGGAGGAGAGGTAAGTGATCAGTACAGGAGGTGAGGGGGGAGAGGTAAGTGATCAGTACAGGAGGTGAGAGAGGAGAGGTAAGTGATCAGTACAGGAGGTGAGGGGGGAGAGGTAAGTGATCAGTACAGGAGGTGAGAGGAGAGGTAAGTGATCAGTACAGGAGGTGAGGGGGGAGAGGTAAGTGATCAGTACAGGAGGTGAGGGAGGAGAGGTAAGTGATCAGTACAGGAGGTGAGGGGGGAGAGGTAAGTGATCAGTACAGGAGGTGAGGGAGGAGAGGTAAGTGATCAGTACAGGAGGTGAGGGGGGAGAGGTAAGTGATCAGTACAGGAGGTGAGGGGGGAGAGGTAAGTGATCAGTACAGGAGGTGAGAGAGGAGAGGTAAGTGATCAGTACAGGAGGTGAGGGAGGAGAGGTAAGTGATCAGTACAGGAGGTGAGGGAGGAGAGGTAAGTGATCAGTACAGGAGGTGAGGGGGGAGAGGTAAGTGATCAGTACAGGAGGTGAGGGGGGAGAGGTAAGTGATCAGTGCAGGAGGTGAGGGGGGAGAGGTAAGTGATCAGTACAGGAGGTGAGAGGAGAGGTAAGTGATCAGTACAGGAGGTGAGGGGGAGAGGTAAGTGATCAGTACAGGAGGTGAGGGGGGAGAGGTAAGTGATCAGTACAAGAGGTGAGGGGGAGAGGTAAGTGATCAGTACAGGAGGTGAGGGAGGAGAGGTAAGTGATCAGTACAGGAGGTGAGGGAGGAGAGGTAAGTGATCAGTACAGGAGGTGAGGGAGGAGAGGTAAGTGATCAGTACAGGAGGTGAGGGAGGAGAGGTAAGTGATCAGTACAGGAGGTGAGGGGGTAGAGGTAAGTGATCAGTACAGGAGGTGAGAGAGGAGAGGTAAGTGATCTGTACAGGAGGTGAGGGGGAGAGGTAAGTGGTCAGTACAGGAGATGAGGGGGGAGAGGTAAGTGATCAGTACAGGAGGTGAGGGGGGAGAGGTAAGTGATCAGTGCAGGAGGTGAGGTAGGAGAGATAAGTGATCAGTACAGTTGGAGAGGCAAGTGATCAGTGCAGGAGGTGAGGGGGGAGAGGTAAGTGATCAGTGCAGGAGGTGAGGGAGGAGAGATAAGTGATCAGTACAGGAGGAGAGGTAAGTGATCAGTGCAGGAGGTGAGGGAGGAGAGGTAAGTGATCAGTACAGGAGGTGAGGGGGGAGAGGTAAGTGATCAGTACAGGAGGTGAGGGGGAGAGGTAAGTGATCAGTACAGGAGGTGAGGGAGGAGAGGTAAGTGATCAGTACAGGAGGAGAGGGGGGAGAGGAAAGTGATCAGTACAGGAGGTGAGGGGGGAGAGGTAAGTGATCAGTACAGGAGGTGAGGGAGGAGAGGTAAGTGATCAGTACAGGAGGTGAGGGGGGAGAGGTAAGTGATCAGTACAGGAGGTGAGGGGGGAGAGGTAAGTGATCAGTACAGGAGGTGAGGGGGGAGAGGTAAGTGATCAGTACAGGAGGTGAGGGGGGAGAGGTAAGTGATCAGTGGAGGAGAGATAAGTGATCAGTACAGTTGGAGAGAAGTGATCAGTACAGGAGGTGAGGGAGGAGAAGTAAGTGATCAGTACAGGAGGTGAGGGGGAGAGGTAAGTGATCAGTACAGGAGGTGAGGGGAGAGGTAAGTGATCAGTACAGAAGGTGAGGGGGAGAGGTAAGTGATCAGTGCAGGAGGTGAGGGAGGAGAGGTAAGTGATCAGTGCAGGAGGAGAGGGGGGAGAGGAAAGTGATCAGTACAGGAGGTGAGGGAGGAGAGGTAAGTGATCAGTACAGGAGGTGAGGGGGGAGAGGTAAGTGATCAGTACAGAAGGTGAGGGAGGAGAGGTAAGTGATCAGTGCAGGAGGTGAGGAGGGAGAGGTAAGTGATCAGTGCAGGAGGTGAGGGAGGAGAGGTAAGTGATCAGTGCAGAAGGTGAGGAGGGAGAGGTAAGTGATCAGTGCAGGAGGTGAGGAGGCAGAGGTAAGTGATCAGTACAGGAGGAGAGGTATGTGATCAGTACAGGAGGTGAGAGAGGAGAGATAAGTGATCAGTACAGGAGGAGAGGCAAGTGATCAGTGCAGGAGGTGAGGGAGGAGAGGTAAGTGATCAGTACAGGAGGTGAGGAGGAGAGGTAAGTGATCAGTACAGGAGGTAAGAGAGGAGAGGTAAGTAATCAGTGCAGGAGGCAGGATATATAAACTACAACACTACCCCTGTAGTTTACACACTTTAAACCCACAATTCACCGACAATACACCAGCAATATATAAACTCTACACCAACACTGCGCCAGTAGTATATACACTACACTAACACTGCCCCAGTAGTATATATACACTACAGCAACACTGCGCCAGTAGTATATACACTACACCAACACTGCACCAGTAGTATATACACTACACCAACACTGCGCCAGTAGTATATATACACTACACCAATACTGCGCCAGTAGTATATACACTACACTAACACTGCCCCAGTAGTATATATACACTACACCAACACTGCGCCAGTAGTATATACACTACACCAACACTGCGCCAGTAGTATATACACTACACCAACACTGCGCCAGTAGTATATACACTACACCAACACTGCGCCAGTAGTATATACACTACACCAACACTGCGCCAGTAGTATATACACTACACCAACACTGCGCCAGTAGTATATACACTACACTAACACTGCCCCAGTAGTATATATACACTACAACAACACTGCGCCAGTAGTATATACACTACACCAACACTGCGTCAGTAGTATATACACTACACCAACACTGCGCCAGTAGTATATACACTACACCAACACTGCGTCAGTAGTATATACACTACACCAACACTGCACCAGTAGTATATACACTACACCAACACTGCGCCAGTAGTATATACACTACACCAACACTGCGCCAGTAGTATATACACTACACCAACACTGCGCCAGTAGTATATACACTACAACAACACTGCGCCAGTAGTATATACACTACACCAACACTGCACCAGTAGTATATACCCTACACCAACACTGCGCCAGTAGTATATACACTACACTAACACTGCCCCAGTAGTATATATAACACTACAACAACACTGCGCCAGTAGTATATACACTACACCAACACTGCGCCAGTAGTATATACACTACACCAACACTGCGCCAGTAGTATATACACTACACCAACACTGCGCCAGTAGTATATACACTACACCAACACTGCGCCAGTAGTATATACACTACAACAACACTGCGCCAGTAGTATATACACTACACCAACACTGCACCAGTAGTATATACCCTACACCAACACTGCGCCAGTAGTATATACACTACACCAACACTGCGCCAGTAGTATATACACTACACCAACACTGCGCCAGTAATATATACACTACACCAACACTGCGCCAGTAGTATATATACACTACACCAACACTGCGCCAGTAGTATATACACTACACCAACACTGCGCCAGTAGTATATACACTACACTAACACTGCCCCAGTAGTATATATAACACTACAACAACACTGCGCCAGTAGTATATACACTACACCAACACTGCGCCAGTAGTATATACACTACACCAACACTGCGCCAGTAGTATATACACTACACCAACACTGCGCCAGTAGTATATACACTACACCAACACTGCGCCAGTAGTATATACACTACACCAACACTGCGCCAGTAGTATATATATACACTACACCAACACTGCTCCAGTAGTATATACACTACACCAACACTGCGCCAGTAGTATATACACTACACCAACACTGCGCCAGTAGTATATACACTACACCAACACTGCGGCAGTAGTATATACACTACACCAACACTGCGCCAGTAGTATATACACTACACCAACACTGCGCCAGTAGTATATACACTACACCAACACTGCGCCAGTAGTATATACACTACACCAACACTGCGCCAGTAGTATATACACTACACCAACACTGCGCCAGTAGTATATACACTACACCAACACTGCGCCAGTAGTATATACACTACACCAACACTGCGCCAGTAGTATATATACACTACACCAACACTGCGCCAGTAGTATATACACTACACCAACACTGCACCAGTAGTATATACACTACACCAACACTGCGCCAGTAGTATATACACTACACTAACACTGCACCAGTAGTATATACACTACACCAACACTGCGCCAGTAGTATATACACTACACTAACACTGCCCCAGTAGTATATACACTACACCAACACTGCGTCAGTAGTATATACACTACACCAACACTGCGCCAGTAGTATATACACTACACCAACACTGCGCCAGTAGTATATACACTACACCAACACTGCGCCAGTAGTATATACACTACACCAACACTGCGCCAGTAGTATATACACTACACCAACACTGCGCCAGTAGTATATACACTACACCAACACTGCGCCAGTAGTATATACACTACACCAACACTGCGTCAGTAGTATATACACTACACCAACACTGCACCAGTAGTATATACACTACACCAACACTGCGCCAGTAGTATATACACTACAGCAACACTGTGCCAGTAGTATATACACTACAGCAACACTGCACATATAGTATATAAACTACACTAGCACTGCACCAGTAGTATATAAACTATACCAGCACTGCACCAGTAGTATATAATTACACTAGCACTGCACCAATAGTAGATAAACTGCACCAGTATTATGTAATGTACACCAGCACTGCACCAGTAGTATATAATCTACACCAGCTCAGCACCAATAGTATATAAATTACACTAGCACTGCACCAATAGTACTTATAGTACTCCAGCATTACACCAAAAGTATATAAACTACACCAGCACTGCACCAATAGTATATAAACTACACCAGCACTGCACCAATAGTATATAAACTACACCAACACTGCACCAGTAGTATATAATCTACACCAACGTTGCACAAGTAGTATATAAACTATACCAGCACTGCACCAGTAGTATATAATCTACACTAGCACTGCACCAATAGTAGATAAACTGCACCAGTATTATATAATGTACACCAGCACTGCACCAGTGGTATATAATCTAGACCAACGCTGCACCAATAGTAAATAAACTACTCTAGCCCTGCACCAGTAGTATATAATCTACACCAGCTCTGCACCAATAGTATATAACTTACACTAGCACTGCAACAATAGTACTTATAGTACTCCAGCATTACACCAAAAGTATATAATCTACACCAACACTGCGCCAGTAGTATATACACTACACCAACACTGCACCAGTAGTATATATACACTACAGCAACACTGCGCCAGTAGTATATACACTACACCAACATTGCGCCAGTAGTATATACACTACACCAACACTGCACCAGTAGTATATACACTACACCAACACTGCGCCAGTAGTATATACACTACACCAACACTGCGCCAGTAGTATATACACTACACCAACACTGCGCCAGTAGTATATACACTACACCAACACTGCACCAGTAGTATATAATCTACACCAACACTGCCCCAGTAGTATATACACTACACTAACACTGCCCCAGTAGTATATACACTACACCAACACTGCGCCAGTAGTATATACACTACAGCAACACTGCGCCAGTAGTATATACACTACACCAACACTGCACCAGTAGTATATACACTACACCAACACTGCGCCAGTAGTATATACACTACACCAACACTGCGCCAGTAGTATATACACTACACCAACACTGCGCCAGTAGTATATACACTACACCAACACTGCTCCAGTAGTATATACACTACACCAACACTGCGCCAGTAGTATATACACTACATCAACACTGCGCCAGTAGTATATACACTACACCAACACTGCGCCAGTAGTATATACACTACACCAACACTGCGCCAGTAGTATATTCACTACACTAACACTGCCCCAGTAGTATATACACTACACCAACACTGCGCCAGTAGTATATACACTACACCAACACTGCGCCAGTAGTATATACACTACACCAACACTGCGCCAGTAGTATATACACTACACCAACACTGCGCCAGTAGTATATACACTACAACAACACTGCGCCAGTAGTATATACACTACACCAACACTGCGTCAGTAGTATATACACTACACCAACACTGCGCCAGTAGTATATACACTACACCAACACTGTGCCAGTAGTATATACACTACAGCAACACTGCGCCAGTAGTATATACACTACACCAACACTGCGCCAGTAGTATATACACTACACCAACACTGCGCCAGTAGTATATACACTACACCAACACTGCGCCAGTAGTATATACACTACACCAACACTGCGCCAGCAGTATATACACTACACCAACACTGCGCCAGTAGTATATACACTACACCAACACTGCGCCAGTAGTATATATACACTACAGCAACACTGCGCCAGTAGTATATACACTACACCAACACTGCGTCAGTAGTATATACACTACACCAACACTGCGCCAGTAGTATATACACTACAGCAACACTGCGCCAGTAGTATATACACTACACCAACACTGCGCCAGTAGTATATACACTACACCAACACTGCACCAGTAGTATATACACTACACCAACACTGCGTCAGTAGTATATACACTACACCAACACTGCGCCAGTAGTATATACACTACAGCAACACTGTGCCAGTAGTATATACACTACACCAACACTGCACATATAGTATATAAACTACACTAGCAATGCACCAGTAGTATATAAACTATACCAGCACTGCACCAGTAGTATATAATTACACTAGCACTGCACCAATAGTAGATAAACTGCACCAGTATTATATAATGTACACCAGCACTGCACCAGTGGTATATAATCTAGACCAACGCTGCACCAATAGTAAATAAACTACTCTAGCCCTGCACCAGTAGTATATAATCTACACCAGCTCTGCACCAATAGTATATAAATTACACTAGCACTGCAACAATAGTACTTATAGTACTCCAGCATTACACCAAAAGTATATAATCTACACCAACACTGCGCCAGTAGTATATACACTACACCAACACTGCACCAGTAGTATATAATCTACACCAACACTGCACCAGTAGTATATAATCTACTCTACACCAGCACTGCACCAATAGTATATAAACTACATCAGCACTGCACCAGTAGTATATAAACTACACTAGCACTGCACCAATAGTAAATAAACTGCATCAGTATTATATAATCTACACCAGCACTGCACCAGTAGTATACAATCTACACCAACACTGCACCAGTAGTATATAATCTACACCAGCACTGCACCAGTAGTATAGAATATACACCAGCACTGCACCAGTAGTATTAAATCTACACCAACACTGCACCAGTAGTATTAAATCTACACCAACACTGCACCAGTAGTATATAATCTACACCAACACTGCACCAGTAGTATATAAACTGCACCAATAGTATATAAACTACACCAGCACTGCACCAGTAGTATATAATCTACACCAGCACTGCACCAGTAGTATATAATCTACACCAGCACTGCAGCAGTAGTATATAATCTACACCAGCACTGCACCAGTAGTATATAATCTATTCTACACCAGCACTGCACCAGTAGTATATAATCTACACCAACACTGCACCAGTAGTATATAATCTACACCAGCACTGCACCAGTAGTATAGATTCTACACCAACACTGCAGCAGTAGTATATAATCTACACCAACACTGCACCAGTAGTATATAAACTACACCAGTAGTATATAAACTACACCAATACTGCACCAATAGTATATAAACTACACCAGCACTGCACCAGTAGTATATAATCTACACCAACACTGCAGCAGTAGTATATAAACTACACCAGCACTGCACCAGTAGTATATAATCTACACCAACACTGCAGCAGTAGTATATAAACTACACCAGCACTGCACCAGTAGTATATAATCTACACCAACACTGCACCAGTAGTATATAATCTACATCAACACTGCACCAGTAGTATATGAACTACACCAGCACTGCACCAGTAGTATATAATTTACACCAGCACTGCACCAGTAGTATATAATCTACACCAGCACTGCACCAGTAGTATATAAACTACACCAACACTGCACCAATAGTATATAAACTACACCAGCACTGCACCAGTAGTATATAATATACACCAACACTGCACCAGTAGTATATAATATACACCAGCACTGCACCAGTAGTATATAAACTACACCATCACTGCACCAGTAGTATATAAACTGCACCAGTAGTATATAAACTACACCAACACTGCACCAGTAGTATATAAACTGCACCAGTAGTATATAAACTACACCAGCACTGCACCAGTAGTATAGAATCTACACCAGCATTGCACCAGTAGTATAGAATCTACACCAACACTGCACCAGTAGTATATAAACTACACCAACACTGCACCAGTAGTATATAATCTACACCAACACTGCACCAGTAGTATAGAATCTACACCAATACTGCACCAGCAGTAAATAAACTACACCAGCACTGCACCAGTAGTATATAATTTACAACAGCACTGCACCAGTAGTATAGAATCTACACCAGCACTGCACCAGTAGTATATAATCTACACCAGCACTGCACCAGTAGTATATAATCTACACCAGCACTGCACCAGTAGTATATAATCTACACCAGCACTGCACCAGTAGTATATAATCTACACCAACACTGCACCAGTAGTATAGAATCTACACCAACACTGCACCAGTAGTATTAAATCTACACCAACACTGCACCAGTAGTACTAAATCTACACCAACACTGCACCAGTAGTATATAAACTACACCAACACTGCACCAATAGTACATAAACTACACCAGCACTGCACCAGTAGTATATAATATACACCAGCACTGCACCAGTAGTATATAATCTACACCAACACTGCACCAGTAGTATTAAATCTAAACCAACACTGCACCAGTAGTATATAATCTACACCAACACTGCACCAGTAGTATATAAACTACACCAACACTGCACCAATAGTATATAAACTACACCAGCACTGCACCAGTAGTATATAATCTACACCAGCATTGCACCAGTAGTATATAATCTACACCAGCACTGCACCAGTAGTATATAATATACACCAGCACTGCACCAGTAGTATATAATATACACCAGCACTGCACCAGTAGTATATAATATACACCAGCACTGCACCAGTAGTATATAATATACACCAGCACTGCACCAGTAGTATATAATATACACCAGCACTGCACCAATAGTATATAAACTACAACAACACTGCACCAGTAGTATATAAACTGCACCAGTAGTATATAAACTACACCAGCACTGCACCAGTAGTATATAATATACACCAGCACTGCACCAGTAGTATATAATATACACCAGCACTGCACCAATAGTATATAAACTACACCAACACTGCACCAGTAGTATATAAACTGCACCAGTAGTATATAAACTACACCAGCACTGCACCAGTAGTATAGAATCTTCACCAACACTGCACCAGCAGTATATAAACTACACCAGCACTGCACCAGTAGTACATAATCTACACCAGCACTGCACCAGTAGTATATAAACTGCACCAGTAGTATATAAACTGCACCAGCACTGCACCAGTAGTATATAATCTACACCAACACTGCACCAGTAGTATAGAATCTACACCAACACTGCACCAGCAGTATATAAACTACACCAGCACTGCCCCAGTAGTATATAATCTACACCAACACTGCACCAGTAGTATTAAATCTAAACCAACACTGCACCAGTAGTATATAATCTACACCAACACTGCACCAGTAGTATATAAACTACACCAGCACTGCACCAGTAGTATATACACTACACCAACACTGCGCCAGTAGTATATAATATACACCAGCACTGCACCAGTAGTATATAATATACACCAGCACTGCACCAATAGTATATAAACTACACCAACACTGCACCAGTAGTATATAATCTACACCAGCACTGCACCAATAGTATATAAACTACACCAACACTGCACCAGAAGTATATAAACTGCACCAGTAGTATATAAACTACACCAGCACTGCACCAGTAGTATATAATATACACCAGCACTGCACCAGTAGTATATAATATACACCAGCACTGCACCAGTAGTATATAATATACACCAGCACTGCACCAGTAGTATATAATATACACCAGCACTGCACCAGTGGTATATAAACTACACCAGCACTGCACCAATAGTATATAAACTACACCAACACTGCACCAGTAGTATATAAACTGCACCAGTAGTATATAATCTACACCAGCACTGCACCAGTAGTATATAATCTACAGCAGCACTGCACCAGTAGTATAGAATCTACACCAGCACTGCACCAGTAGTATATAAACTACACCAGCACTGCACCAGTAGTATATAATTTACACCAACACTGCAGCAGTAGTATATAAACTACACCAGCACTGCACCAGTAGTATATAATCTACACCAACACTGCACCAGTAGTATATAATCTACATCAACACTGCACCAGTAGTATATAAACTACACCAGCACTGCACCAGTAGTATATAATATACACCAGCACTGCACCAGTAGTATATAATATACACCAGCACTGCACCAGTAGTATATAATATACACCAGCACTGCACCAGTAGTATATAATCTACATCAACACTGCACCAGTAGTATATAAACTACACCAGCACTGCACCAGTAGTATATACTCTACACCAACACTGCACCAGTAGTATATAAACTACACCAGCACTGCACCAGTAGTATATACTCTACACCAACACTGCACCAGTAGTATATAATATACACCAGCACTGCACCAGTAGTATAGACTCTACACCAACACTGCACCAGCAGTATATAACCTACACCAACACTGCACCAGTAGTATATAAACTGCACCAGCACTGCACCAGTAGTATATAATCTACATCAGCACTCCACCATTTGTATGGTCTATATACATGTAGTACAATGGAGATAATCTCCATGTATAGAATATAATGTATAATATATATATGTGTGTGTGTGTAGGGAATACAATGCATTTGAACTATATGTGTATAATGTGTATGTAGAGAGTACAATGTATATAATCCCTATCTATAGTATACAATGTGTATAATATAAATGTATATGATGTGTATGTAGAGAATACAATGTACAGGGCGGAAAAAAAAGTAATTAGTCAGCCCCCAATTGTGCAAGTTCTCCCACTTATAAAGATGAGGCCGGCCTGTAATTGTCATCATAGGTAGACCTCAACTATGAGAGACAAAATGAGAAAACTAATCCAGAAAATCACATTGTCTGATTTTTAAAGAATTTATTTGCAAATTATGGTGGAAAATAAGTATTTGGTCACCTACAAACAAGCAAGATTTCTGTCTCTCCCAGCCCTGTAACTTCTCCTTTAAGAGGCTCCTCTGTCCTCCACTCATTACCTGTAGTAATGGCTCCTGTTTGACATTGTTATCAGTATAAAAGACTCCTGTCCACAACCTCAGTCACACTCCAAACTCCACTATGGTGAAGACCAAAGAGCTGTGGAAGGACCAGAAACAAAATGGTAGCCCTGCACCAGGCGGGGAAGACTGAATCTGCAATAGGCAAGCAGCTTGGTGTGAAGAAATCACCTGTGGGAGCAATAATTAGAAAATGGAAGACATACAAGACCACTGATAATCTCCCTCCATCAGGGGCTCCACGCAAGATCTCACCCCGTGGGGTCAAAATGATCACAAGAACGGTGAGCAAAAATCCCAGAACCACACGGGGGACCTAGTGAGTGACCTGCAGAAAGCTGGGACTAACATAACAAAGGCTACCGTCAGTAACACACTACGCCGCCAGGGACTCAGATCCTGCAGTGCCAGACGTGTCCCCCTGCTTAAGCCAGTACATATCCGGGCCCGTCTGAAGTTTGCTGGAGAGCATTTGGATGTTCCAGAAGAGTATTGGGAGAATGTCATATGGTCAGATGAAACCAAAGTAGAACTGTTTGGTAGAAACACAACTCGTGGTGTTTGGAGGAGAGTGAATGCTGAGTTGTATCCAGAGAACACCAGACCTACTGTGAAGCATGGGGGGGCAACATCATGTATGGGGCTGTTTCTCTGCAAAGGGACCAGGACGACTGATCCGTGTACATGAAAGAATGAATGGGGCCATGTATGGTGAGATTGTGAGTGCAAACCTCCTTCCATCAGCAAGGGCACTGAAGATGAAACGTGGCTGGGTCTGTCAGCATGACAATGATCCCAAGCACACTGCCAGGGCAACGAAGGAGCGGCTTCGTAAGAAGCATTACAAGGTCCTGGAGTGGCCTAGCCAGTCTCCAGATCTCAGCCCCATAGAAAACCTTTGGAGGGAGGTGAAAGTCCATGTTGTCCAGCGACAGCCCCAAAACATCCCTGCTCTAGAGGAGATCTGCATGGAGGAATGGGCCAACATACCAGCAACAGTGTGTGCCAACCTTGTGAAGACTTACAGGAAACGTTTCACCTCTGTCATTGCCAACAAAGGAGATAGAACAAAGGATTGAGATGAACTTTTGTTATTGACCAAATACTTATTTTCCACCATAATTTGCTAATAAATTCTTTAAAAATCAGACAATGTGATTTTCTGGATTAGTTTTCTCATTGTGTCTCTCATAGTTGAGGTCTACCTATGATGACAATTACAGGCCGGCCTCATCTTTATAAGTGGGAGAACTTGCACAATTGGGGGCTGACTAAATACTTTTTTTTCCCCACTGTATATGTAGAAAGTAGAATGTATATAATCTCTATGTACAGAATAAAAAGTATATAATCTATATGTCTATAAAGTGTGTGGAGAGAATACAAAGTATATGAGCTGTATGTCACAAGGCATCATGGGAAAGGAGCTGGGGAGCTCATGCGCCCTCTGTTGGATGTAACAGATCCTCAGTTTGCTTTTGACTCACCGAGTCTTGAGACAGCAAAAGGGATTTTAGCCAAGCCAGCTTCACTTATCTGCATACAGCGCTGTTTCAGGATTTTTGATTTTTGTCTCAAGACTCGGTGAGTGAAAAGCAAACTGAGGATCTGTTACATCCAACAGAGGGCGCATGAGCTCCCAGCTCCTTTCCCATAATGCCTTGTGATATGTAGATGCTTAGTAGAGGGTGAAAGGCAACTCAAAACTCTACACACCTTCACTGGTGCTCTCCTCAAGGAGAGATGTCCCTGTCCATATGAGATGTATGTGCATAATCTATTGGTAGAGAGTTCAATGTATATAATCTCGATGTATAAAATACAATGTATATAATGTGTATGTAGAGATTAGATTGTATATGATCTATAGAGAGAGTAAAATGTATATAATCTCTATGTGTATGATCTGTATGTAAACAATCCATATTTATCGATCATCTCTATGTATATAATCTCTATACATAGAACACAGTGGGGCAGATCGGACATCTCTTGTGTCTCAGCCAGGAACTGGTGGAGACTCCCATTATAACTGGTGAATCTGTGGGGCTGAGATGTCCCTGGCCTGCCCCTCTCCACTCACATTCACACCGCGTGGCAAGTCAGTGGCGGGGGAATTGTGATTGATAAATCTGCCCCAATGTATACGAGCTATCCCGGGCAATATCCGGTGCACTTGCACAATATCCTTTATATTACATTGCAGGTAGTGGGGCAGGATCTGACTATGTGATTGTGCACCTGCATATTAGTCATTATATTACATAACAGGAGGTGGGGCAACTCTGAATACAGGAAGTGGGGCAATTCTGAATAGAGGAAGTGGGGCAACTCTGAATACAGGAAGTGGGGCAACTCTGAATACAGGAAGTGGGGCAACTCTGAATACAGGAAGTGGGGCAACTCTGAATACAGGAGGTGGGGTTACTCTGAATACAGGAGGTGGGGTTACTCTGAATACAGGAAGTGGGGCAACTCTGAATACAGGAAGTGGGGCAACTCTGAATACAGGAAGTGGGGCAACTCTGAATACAGGAAGTGGGGCAACTCTGAATACAGGAGGTGGGGTTACTCTGAATACAGGAGGTGGGGTTACTCTGAATACAGGAAGTGGGGCAACTCTGAATACAGGAAGTGGGGCAACTCTGAATACAGGAAGTGGGGGAACTCTGAATACAGGAGGTGGGGTTACTCTGAATACAGGAGGTGGGGTTACTCTGAATACAGGAAGTGGGGCAACTCTGAATACAGGAAGTGGGGCAACTCTGAATACAGGAAGTGGGGCAACTCTGAACACAGGAAGTAGAGCAAATTAACACAGGAAATGGGGCAGGATCTGACTGTATTTTGGTATGCACATTGATGAGACTATGTTAATGGAGAACGTGGTGCCCTTTCTTCCTTCATTCCTTTTATGTATATGAGCTATACATATAAAAACCAATATGCAGTACATAATCTATATGTATAACAAGCCAGGTATATGATCAGTTTGTAAAGAATACTATATATATATATATATATATATATATATATACAGTACAGACCAAAAGTTTGGACACACCTTCTCATTCCAAGAGTTTTCTGTATTTTCATGGCTATAAAAATTGTAGATTCACACTGAAGGCATCAAAACTATGAATTACCACATGTGGAATTATAGACTTACCAAAAAGTGTGACACAACTGAAAATATGTCTTCTATTCTAGGTTCTTCAAAGTAGCCACCTTTTGCTTTGATTACTGCTTTGCACACTCTTGGCATTCTCTTGATGAGCTTCAAGAGGTAGTCACCTGAAATGGTTTTCACTTCACAGGTGTGCCCTGTCAGGTTTAATAAGTGGGATTTCTTGCCTTATAAATGGGGTTGGGACCATCAGTTGTGTTGTTCAGAAGTCAGGTGGATACACAGCTGATAGTCCTACTGAATGGAGTGTTAGAATTTGTATTATAGCAAGAAAAAAGCAGCTAAGTAAAGAAAAACGAGTGGCCATCATTACTTTAAGAAATGAAGGTCAGTCAGTCCGAAAAATTGGGAAAACTTTGAAAGTGTCCCCAAGTGCAGTGGCCAAAACCATCAAGCGCTACAAAGAAACTGGCTCACATGAGGACCGCCCCAGGAAAGGAAGGCCAAGAGTCACCTCTGCTGCGGAGGATAAGTTCATCCGAGTCACCAGCCTCAGAAATGGCAGGTTAACAGCAGCTCAGATTAGAGACCAGGTCAATGCCACACAGAGTTCTAGCAGCAGACACATCTCTACAACAACTGTTAAGAGGAGACTGTGTGCAGCAGGCCTTCATGGTAAAATAGCTGCTAGGAAACCACTGCTAAGGACAGGCAACAAGCACAAGAAGAACACAAGGAATGGACATTAGACCTGTGGAAATCTGGGCTTTGGTCTGATGAGTCCACATTTGAGATCTTTGGTTCCAACCACCGTGTCTTTGTGCGAGGCAGAAAAGGTGAAGGAATGGACTCTACATGCCTGGATCCCACCGTGACGCATGGAGGAGGAGGTGTGATGGTGTGGGGGGGCTTTGCTGGTGACACTGGTGGGGATTTATTCTGAACCAGCATGGTTACCACAGCATCTTGCAGCGGCATGCTATTCCATCTGGTTTGCGTTTAGTTGGACCATCATTTTTTTTCAACAGGACAATGACCCCAAACACCTCCAGACTGTGTAAGGGCTATGTGACCAAGAAGCAGAGTGATGGGGTGCTACGCCAGATGACCTGGCCTCCACAGTCACCAGACCTGAACCCAATCCAGATGGACCGCAGAGTGAAGGCAAAAGGGCCAACAAGTGCTAAGCATCTCTGGGAACTCCTTCAAGACTGTTGGAAGACCATTTCAGGTGACTACCTCTTGAAGCTCCTCAAGAGAATGCCAAGAGTGTGCAAAGCAGTAATCAAAGCAAAAGGTGGCTACTTTGAAGAACCTAGAATATAAGACATATTTTCAGTTGTTTCACACTTTTTTGGTAAGTATATAATTCCACATGTGGTAATTCATAGTTTTGATGCCTTCAGTGTGAATCTACAATTTTTATAGTCATGAAAATACAGAAAACTCTTGGAATGAGAAGGTGTGTCCAAACTTTTGGTCTGTACTGTATATATATAATGTATGTTGAGTTTATAGAATACAATGTATACTGCATGACCTACATGTATAGGGTGATCAGTGGTTTGAATCCGACCTAAGACAAATTCTGTTTGTATGTTCTCTGCATGTTGTGGAGAAAGACTGATAGGGAAGTGTGAGCCCTATATGTGACGTGACTGACAATGTCTGTAATGCTTCTCCTCTGTTATACCATATAATACACCGGGCATCTCCTCTGTTATACTGTATAATACACCGGGCATCTCCTCTGTTACACCTTATAATACACCGGGCATCTCCTCTGTTATACCGTATAATACACCGGGCACCTCCTCTGTTACACCTTATAATACACCGGGCACCTCCTCTGTTATACTGTATAATACACCGCACCTCTGTTGCATCTCTCCTCTGTTATACCGTATAATACACCGGGCATCTCCTCTGTTATACCGTATAATACACCGGGCATCTCCTCTGTTATACCGTATAATACACCGGGCATCTCCTCTGTTAACCTAAATACACCGCACTCCTCTGTAACCATAATACACCGGGCATCTCCTCTGTTATACCTATATAATACACCGGGCATCTCCTCTGTTATACCATATAATACACCGGGCACCTCCTCTGTTATACTGTATAATACACCGGGCACCTCCTCTGTTATACTGCATATAATACACCGGGCATCTCCTCTGTTATACTGTATAATACACCGGGCACCTCCTCTGTTATACTGTATAATACACCGGGCATCTCCTCTGTTATACTGTACACCGGCCCCCCCACTATAATACACCGGGCACCTCCTCTGTTATACTGTATAATACACCGGGCATCTCCTCTGTTATACCGTATAATACCCGGCCTCCTCTGTTATACTGTATAATACACCGGGCACCTCCTCTGTTATACTGTTATAATACACCGGGCACCTCCTCTGTTATACTGTATAATACACCGGGCACCTCCTCTGTTATACTGTATAATACACCGGGCATCTCCTCTGTTATACTGTATAATACACCGGGCACCTCCTCTGTTATACTGTATAATACACCGGGCATCTCCTCTGTTATACTGTATAATACACCGGGCACCTCCTCTGTTATACCGTATAATACACCGGGCACCTCCTCTGTTATACTGTATAATACACCGGGCATCTCCTCTGTTATACTGTATAATACACCGGGCACCTCCTCTGTTATACTGTATAATACACCGGGCATCTCCTCTGTTATACCATATAATACACCGGGCATCTCCTCTGTTATACTGTATAATACACCGGGCACCTCCTCTGTTATACTGTATAATACACCGGGCATCTCCTCTGTTATACCGTATAATACACCGGCACCTCCTCTGTTATACTGATATAATACACCGGGCACCTCCTCTGTTATACTGATATAATACACCGGGCACCTCCTCTGTTATACTGTATAATACACCGGGCACCTCCTCTGTTATACTGTATAATACACCGGGCACCTCCTCTGTTATACTGTATAATACACCGGGCATCTCCTCTGTTATACCATATAATACACCGGGCATCTCCTCTGTTATACTGTATAATACACCGGGCATCTCCTCTGTTATACTGTATAATACACCGGGCACCTCCTCTGTTATACCGTATAATACACCGGGCACCTCCTCTGTTATACTGTATAATACACCGGGCACCTCCTCTGTTATACTGTATAATACACCGGGCATCTCCTCTGTTATACTGTATAATACACCGGCATCTCCTCTGTTATACCGTATATCCCGGATCTCCTCTGTTATACTGTATAATACACCGGGCATCTCCTCTGTTATACTGTATAATACACCGGGCATCTCCTCTGTTATACTGTATAATACACCGGGCATCTCCTCTGTTATACCGTATAATACACCGGGCATCTCCTCTGTTATACTGTATAATACACCGGGCATCTCCTCTGTTATACTGTATAATACACCGGGCACCTCTCCTCTGTTATACTGTATAATACACCGGGCATCTCCTCTGTTATACTGTATAATACACCGGGCATCTCCTCTGTTATACTGTATAATACACCGGGCATCTCCTCTGTTATACTGTATAATACACCGGGCATCTCCTCTGTTATACTGTATAATACACCGGGCATCTCCTCTGTTATACGTATAATACACCGGCCCCCCCCTGTTATACTGTATAATACACCGGGCATCTCCTCTGTTATACTGTATAATACACCGGGCACCTCCTCTGTTATACTGTATAATACACCGGGCATCTCCTCTGTTATACTGTATAATACACCGGGCACCTCCTCTGTTATACCGTATAATACACCGGGCATCTCCTCTGTTATACTGTATAATACACCGGGCATCTCCTCTGTTATACCATATAATACACCGGGCATCTCCTCTGTTATACTGTATATAATACACCGGGCATCTCCTCTGTTATACCATATAATACACCGGGCATCTCCTCTGTTATACTGTATAATACACCGGGCATCTCCTCTGTTATACTGTATAATACACCGGGCACTCCTCTGTTATACTGTATAATACATCGGGCACCTCCTCTGTTATACTGTATAATACACCGGGCATCTCCTCTGTTATACTGTATAATACACCGGGCATCTCCTCTGTTATACTGTATAATACACCGGGCATCTCCTCTGTTATACCGTATAATACACCGGGCACCTCCTCTGTTATACTGTATAATACACCGGGCACCTCCTCTGTTATACCGTATAATACACCGGGCATCTCCTCTGTTATACTGTATAATACACCGGGCATCTCCTCTGTTATACTGTATAATACACCGGGCATCTCCTCTGTTATACTGTATAATACACCGGGCACCTCCTCTGTTATACTGCATATAATACACCGGGCACCTCCTCTGTTATACCATATAATAGAACAGGCACCTCTCTATTATACCGTATAATACACCGGGCATCTCCTCTGTTACACTGTATAATACACCGGGCATCTCCTCTGTTATACCATATAATACACCGGGCATCTCCTCTGTTATACTGTATAATACACCGGGCACCTCCTCTGTTATACTGTATATACCGGGCACCTCCTCTGTTATACTGTATAATACACCGGGCATCTCCTCTGTTATACTGTATAATACACCGGGCACCTCCTCTGTTATACTGTATAATACACCGGGCACCTCCTCTGTTATACTGTATAATACACCGGGCATCTCCTCTGTTATACTGTATAATACACCGGGCATCTCCTCTGTTATACTGTATAATCCACCTCCTCTGTTATACTGTATAATACACCGGGCATCTCCTCTGTTATACTGTATAATACACCGGGCATCTCCTCTGTTATACTGTATAATACACCGGGCACCTCCTCTGTTATACCGTATAATACACCGGGCACCTCCTCTGTTATACTGTATAATACACCGGGCATCTCCTCTGTTATACTGTATAATACACCGGGCACCTCCTCTGTTATACTGTATAATACACCGGGCATCTCCTCTGTTATACTGTATAATACACCGGGCACCTCCTCTGTTATACTGTATAATACACCGGGCATCTCCTCTGTTATACTGTATAATACACCGGGCATCTCCTCTGTTATACTGTATAATACACCGGGCACCTCCTCTGTTATACTGTATAATACATACCTCCTCTGTTGTATATAATACACCGGGCATCTCCTCTGTTATACGGGCCCCCCTGTATAATACACCGGGCATCTCCTCTGTTATACTGTATAATACACCGGGCA
Organism: Leptodactylus fallax; assembly: GCA_947044405.1. NCBI lineage: Eukaryota > Metazoa > Chordata > Amphibia > Anura > Leptodactylidae > Leptodactylus > Leptodactylus fallax. Next base: position 203,822 of record CAMRHE010001091.1, read on the forward strand.
TCTCCTCTGTTATACTGTATAATACACCGGGCATCTCCTCTGTTATACACGTGTATATAATACACCGGGCACCTCCTCTGTTATACCATATAATAGAACGGGCACCTCCTCTGTTATACCGTATAATACACCGGGCATCTCCTCTGTTAACCATACTGTATAATACACCGGGCATCTCCTCTGTTATACTGTATAATACACCGGGCATCTCCTCTGTTATACTGTATAATACACCGGGCACCTCCTCTGTTATACTGTATAATACACCGGGCATCTCCTCTGTTATACCCCGCCCCCCCTGTTATACTTATAATACACCGGGCACCTCCTCTGTTATACTGTATAATACACCGGGCATCTCCTCTGTTATACTGTATAATACACCATCCTCTGGGCACCTCCTCTGTTATACTGTTATAATACACCGGGCACCTCCTCTGTTATACTGTATAATACACCGGGCACTCTCCTCTGTTATACTGTATAATACACCGGGCACCTCCTCTGTTATACTGTATAATACACCGGGCACCTCCTCTGTTATACTGTATAATACACCGGGCACCTCCTCTGTTATACTGTATAATACACCGGGCATCTCCTCTGTTATACTGTATAATACACCGGGCACCTCCTCTGTTATACCATATAATACACCGGGCATCTCCTCTGTTATACTGTATAATACACCGGGCATCTCCTCTGTTATACTGTATAATACACCGGGCACCTCCTCTGTTATACCGTATAATACACCGGGCATCTCCTCTGTTATACTGTATAATACACCGGGCATCTCCTCTGTTATACCATATAATACACCGGGCATCTCCTCTGTTATACTGTATAATACACCGGGCACCTCCTCTGTTATACTGTATAATACACCGGGCACCTCCTCTGTTATACTATATAATACACCGGGCACCTCCTCTGTTATACTGTATAATATAATCTCCTCTGTTATACTGTATAATACACCGGGCACCTCCTCTGTTATACTATATAATACACCGGGCACCTCCTCTGTTATACTGTATAATACACCGGGCACCTCCTCTGTTATACTGTATATAATACACCGGGCACCTCCTCTGTTATACTGTATAATACACCGGGCATCTCCTCTGTTATACTGTATAATACACCGGGCATCTCCTCTGTTATACTGTATAATACACCGGGCATCTCCTCTGTTATACTGTATATAATACACCGGGCACCTCCTCTGTTATACTGTATATAATACACCGGGCATCTCCTCTGTTATACTGTATAATACACCGGGCACCTCCTCTGTTATACCATATAATACACCGGGCACTCCTCTCCTCTGTTATACTGTTATAATACACCGGGCATCTCCTCTGTTATACTGTATAATACACCGGGCATCTCCTCTGTTATACTTACACCGGGCCCCCCGTATACTGTATAATACACCGGATTCCTCTGTTATACTGTTATAATACACCGGGCACCTCCTCTGTTATACTGTATATAATACACCGGGCACCTCCTCTGTTATACTGTATATAATACACCGGGCATCTCCTCTGTTATACTGTATATACGATCTCCTCTGTTATACTGTATAATACACCGGGCATCTCCTCTGTTATACTGTATAATACACCGGGCACCTCCTCTGTTATACTGTTATAATACACCGGGCACCCCTCTGTTATACTGTATATAATACACCGTGTATAATACACCGGGCATCTCCTCTGTTATACTATATAATACACCGGGCACCTCCTCTGTTATACTGTATAATACACTGCGGGCACCTCCTCTGTTATACTGTATATAATACACCGGGCACCCCGTAACGTATAATACCGGGCATCTCCTCTGTTATACTGTATAATACACCGGGCATCTCCTCTGTTATACTGTATAATACACCGGGCCTCCTCTGTTATACTGTATAATACACCGGGCACCTCCTCTGTTATACTGTATAATACACCGTGCATCTCCTCTGTTATACTGTATAATACACCGTACATCTCCTCTGTTATACTGTATAATACACCGGGCCTCCTCTGTTATACTGTATAATACACCGGGCACCTCCTCTGTTATACTGTATATAATACACCGGGCACCTCCTCTGTTATACTGTATAATACACCGGGCATCTCCTCTGTTATACTGTATAATACACCGGGCATCTCCTCTGTTATACTGTATAATACACGCCTCCTCTGTTATACTGTATAATACACCGGGCACCTCCTCTGTTATACTGATATAATACACCGGGCACCTCCTCTGTTATACTGTATATAATACACCGGGCACCTCCTCTGTTATACTGTATAATACACCGTGCGCCCCTCTGTTATACTGTATAATACACCGGGCCCCCTCTGTTATACCTGTATATAATACACTGTATAATACACCGGGCATCTCCTCTGTTATACTTATATAATACACCGGGCACCTCCTCTGTTATACTATATAATACACCGGGCACCCCCTCTGTTATACTATATAATACACCGTGCACCTCCTCTGTTATACTGTTATAATACACCGGGCCCCTCCTCTGTTATACTGTATAATACACCGGGCACCTCCTCTGTTATACTATATAATACACCGGGCACCCCCTCTGTTATACTATATAATACACCGGGCATCTCCTCTGTTATACTGTATAATACACCGGGCATCTCCTCTGTTATACCATATAATACACCGGGCACCTCCTCTGTTATACCCCCCTGCATATAATACACCGGGCACCTCCTCTGTTATACTGTATAATACACCGGGCATCTCCTCTGTTATACTGTATAATACACCGGGCACCTCCTCTGTTATACTGTATAATACACCGGGCACCCCCTCTGTTATACTATATAATACACCGGGCGCCCCCTCTGTTATACTGTATATAATACACCGGGCGCCTCCTCTGTTATACTGTATATAATACACCGGGCCCCCGTTATCCTATAAACCTCCTCTGTTATACTGTATATAATACACCTCCCTCTGTTATACCGTATAATACACCGGGCACCCCCTCTGTTATACTGTATATAATACACCGGGCGCCCCCTCTGTTATACTATATAATACACCGGGCACCTCCTCTGTTATACTGTTATAATACCATATAATACACCGGGCCCCCCTCTGTTATACTATATAATACACCGGGCATCCCCCTCTGTTATACTGTATAATACACCGGGCGCCTCCTCTGTTATCACCGCCCCCCTCTGTTATACTGTATATAATACACCGGGCACCCCCTCTGTTATACTGTATATAATACACTGTAAACACCGGGCCCCTCTGTTATACTATATAATACACCGTGCCGCCTCTGTTATACTGTATAATACACATACACCGGCGCCCCTCTGTTATACTGTATATAATACACCGGGCACCTCCTCTGTTATACTATATAATACACCGGGCACCTCCTCTGTTATACTATATAATACACCGTGGCCTCCTCTGTTATACTGTATAATACACCCCCTCTGTTATACTGTATATAATACACCGTGCCCTCCTCTGTTATACTGTATATACATACACCGTGCCCCCTCTGTTATACGTTATAATACACCGGGCCCCCCTCTGTTATACTATATAATACACCGCTGCCGGGCACCTCCTCTGTTATACTGTATATAATACACCTCCTCTGTTATACCATATAATACACCGGGCATCTCCTCTGTTATACTGTATAATACCACCGGGCTCCTCTGTTATACTGTATATAATACACCGGGCGCCTCCTCTGTTATACTATATAATACACCGGGCTCTCCTCTGTTATACCTGTATAATACACCGGGCACCTCCTCTGTTATACTGTATAATACACCGTACACCTCCTCTGTTATACTGTATAATACACCGGGCGCCTCCTCTGTTATACTGTATATAATACACCGTGCACCCCCTCTGTTATACGTATATAATACACCGGGCGCCCCCTCTGTTATACTATATAATACACCGGGCGCCCCCTCTGTTATACTGAAAACACCGCCCCCCTCTGTTATACCATATAATACACCGTGCCCCTCTGTTAACTACGTATAATACACCGGGCACCCCCTGTATACATAAACCCTGTATATATAATACACCGGGCGCCTCCTCTGTTATACTGTATATAATACACCGGGCGCCCCCCTGTTATACTGTATAATACACCCTCTGTTATACTATATAATACACCGGGCACCTCCTCTGTTATACCATATAATACACCGGGCATCTCCTCTGTTATACTATATAATACACCGGGCACCCCCTCTGTTATACTGTTATATAATACACCGGCTCTGTATGCTATAATACACCCCCCCTCTGTTACTACGTATAATACACCGGGCCCCCCTCTGTTATACTATATAATACACCGTGCGCCTCCTCTGTTATACTGTATAATACACCGCGCGCCCCCCTGTTATACCGTATAATACACCGGGCATCTCCTCTGTTATACTGTATAATACACCGCACCCCTCTGTTATACTATATAATACACCGTGCACCCCCTCTGTTATACTGTATATAATACACCGTGCGGCCTCCTCTGTTATACTGTTACTATATAATACACCGGGCATCTCCTCTGTTATACTGTATAATACACCGGGCATCTCCTCTGTTATACCATATAATACACCGGGCATCTCCTCTGTTATACTGTATAATACACCGGGCACCCCCTGTTATACCGTATAATACACCGGGCACCTCCTCTGTTATACTGTATAATACACCGGGCACCTCCTCTGTTATACTGATATAATACACCGGGCACCCCCTCTGTTATACTGTATAATACACCGGGCGCCCCCTCTGTTATACTATATAATACACCGTGCAAAACACCGGGCCCCCTCTGTTATACTATATAATACACCGGGCCCCCTGTTATACTGTATAATACACCGGGCACCTCCTCTGTTATACTGTATAATACACCGGGCATCTCCTCTGTTATACCATATAATACACCGGGCATCTCCTCTGTTATACTGTATAATACACCGGGCATCTCCTCTGTTATACTGTATAATACACCGTGCGCCCCCTCTGTTATACTATATAATACACCGTGCGCCCCCTCTGTTATACTAAAAACCCCAACCGTATAATACACCGGGCCCCCCTCTGTTATACTGTATATAATACACCGTGCGCCCCCTCTGTTATACTGTATATAATACACCGTGCGCACCCCCTCTGTTATACTGTATATAATACACCGTGCGCCCCCTCTGTTATACTGTATATAATACACCGTGCGCCCCCTCTGTTATACTGTATATAATACACCGCCCTGCCCCCCTCTGTTATACTGTATATAATACACCGTGCGCACCCCCTCTGTTATACTATATAATACACCGGGCGCCCCCTCTGTTATACTGTATATAATACACGGAGCACCTCCTGAATTATAATGTACTATGCAGCAGACACCACCTATAGTTGCTGCTCCTCTCCGCTATCCCTGCTGAGGACCTCTCTTTCATCTCTTGCTATATTCCATACACAGAATCCCCCCCCTATTTGTTTCTGGTGGGGGATTATCCTCACTCACATCTCCGCCATATGTCACTGCTCCCAGCCCCCATCCCCTGCCTCCTGGGAGGGAAGTGTATGACTGTCAGACCATGCGCAGTAGCAGGCAGAGCCTTACATAAAGCCCCCATATCCTGCCTGCCACAGATGGGTCACCTTCTAGACTGAGCTCCTGCAGCAGGTCTCCATGATACATGCTGTATAATCCTGCATTGTATATTCTTTACCCCCTGCCTCGCTCTATATCGGCTGTGGTAGTGGGGGGGATGGCGGAGCCCTGGTAGGAATATGACCTTGATCAATGACATCAGGAACCAATAGGCCGTGAGCCACCAAATAGTCAATCTTTGCAGGGAAATAAGGAAGGTCCTGTTGAAGGTCAGTATACAATGCAGAGGAGCGGGCTGAGCTCACACACCTGGTACCCCCCACATAGAGGTATCGAGCGGTTAGTGCCTCATACACCCCCATTCTCCTCATCACAGCCCCCTCTTTCTTCTATCTAGCTCAGTTCACGTGGCCTGCAGATCTGTTGCTATGCAGTAAAGCACAGGCCGCTGCCATCCCGAAGGTCATCCCTTGTATTCCCCGAGGGCATCTGCCCCCACAACCTCTGATTGACTACTGACTGATCTATAGGGTGACTATAGTAGATCCCAGTCGATCAATGACCCAAGGATCACATCGATCTGCAGATCATAAAGGAGGCCTCTGCGTAACCTTCAAAAAATGCACAATTCTCCCTGGGGTCAGAAGCCCAGATGGGTGATATGGGCCGATGAGGACTGATGCCAAGATCACCATCTAGGGTACAGAGCTCTGGTCCCACCATCTGACCTTCAAGTGCCCTTCCTCCATTTTTACAGATGATAATTTGGGGTCTCCATACCAAGTGATCACTCAGCATTTCTACATTACATACATCAAACTTTAACCCATTCACCACCAGAAAGCAAATTTTTGAACCCCCTTCCCCCAACTCATGAGTCAGAGGATGTGATTTCCTATGATTGTGCCTCGTGCCTCGTTCTCCCACCTGCATTGTCTCTTTCCACCCCCATCTCTCACTTCTCTCTCCGCTCCCTCCACCATATTCTCCTCTCTATGGCAAATGACCTCATCTCATTCCCAAGGCTTCTCTTTCTCTCCTTCCCTCCTTCTCTTGAGTGTGACAGACGTACAGACACCGCATTGCGCCGTGCACACAATTATCCACAACCCAGTGCCCGGCGTTAACCCTTCAGCTGCCAAACATGACATCAATAGGTAACCACAGAGAGCCATAATGTATTGCAGGCATGGGTGATACAAAGGAGAAAATCACAAGTCAAGTACAGAAGGAGGCATCTACAAGAGGTTCTGGATGTGTATGGAGATCCATTCAGGACCATGGACAGAACAGAGGAAATGTTCAGCACTAAAGCGAGCTCCAGGTGATCTGTTAGCTCAGGTGCTATGCTAGGGCCATGGAGAGCTTTAGATTATCTGTTAAAGATCATGCAGAGCTCCAGGTGATCTGCTCAGGACCGTCACACACTCCTGGTAATCTGTTCCAACCCATGGAGTGCTGCAGGTGAACTGTTCAACACTATGGAGAGCTCCATGAACATATCCAGGTTTTCTATTGAGGACCATGGAGAGTTCTTGATGACCTATCAGAACAATGGAGAGCTCCAGGTAATATATTCAGAACCATGGAGAACTGCTGGTGATTTGTTTGGGACCATGGTGAGCTTCAGGCAATCTGTCACAACCATGGAAACCACCAGGTGTTCTGCTCAGGACCATGGAAATCTGCTGATCTGTTAAAGATCATGGAAAGCGCTAGGTAATATTATCAGGACAATGGAGAGATCGTGGTGACCTGTCATGATCATGGAGATCTCCTGGTGATTTGCTCAGGTCCATGGAGATCACCTGGTGATCTTCTCAGGACCATGTACAGCTCCAGGAGATCTGCTCAGGACCATGGAGAGCTCCAGGAGATCTGCTCAGGACCATGGAGAGCTCTTGGTGACCTGTCAGGACCATGGAGAGCTCCAGGAGATCTGCTCAGGAACATGGAGAGCTCCTGGTGACCTGTCAGGACATGGAGAGCTCCTGGCGATCTGCTCAGGACCATGGAGAGCTCCTGGAGATCTGCTCAGGACCATGGAGAGCTCCTGGTGACCTGTCAGGACATGGAGAGCTCCTGGCGATCTGCTCAGGACCATGGAGAGCTCCTGGAGATCTGCTCAGGACCATGGAGAGCTCCAGGAGACCTGTCAGGACCATGGAGAGCTCCAGCAGATCTGCTCAGGACCATGGAGAGATCCAGCAGATCTGCTCAGGACCATGGAGAGCTCCAGCAGATCTGCTCAGGACCATGGAGAGCTCCAGCAGATCTGCTCAGGACCATGGAGAGATCCAGCAGATCTGCTCAGGACCATGGAGAGCTCCAGCAGATCTGCTCAGGACCGTGCGTGGAGACAATGTGATGACCGATGAAGCAATGCTATAGGATCCATACTCACCCCCATGTCTTATCTCAGCCGGAGTCCTGTGTAGGGGAGCAGAGAGCAGAGAGGAGCGGCAGAGGCGGCTGCGGTGAGACGGCTGTGTGCAGTCGGAGGCTGCTCTGCTCTCCCTCCCGCGCCAGCTCTTCTCCCCCCTCTCACACAGTTGGTTCCTCATATGCTGCAGTCACCTAAGCCACACCCCCGGCAGGCTCTTAGCCAATCACAGCCTGGAATGAGTCCTCCCCACCTGTCACCCTAATGCTCCCTCCCCTTTTATTGCAGCTGTTACATTCTTGAAGGTGAGTGCGAGTGCGAACTGAGTGTGCGACAAGTGTGAGAGACTGTGAGTGTAGTGTGCACTATGGAGAGGTCAGGACTCCTGGGTGTAGGGGGCAGAGCTGGTGCATGTGAGGAGCAGAGTGTGCAAAGGAGCAGGTGTGAGCTGGTGTGACACTAGCTGTAGTCATGGGTGTCGCACATGTGTGATCATTTATATGTGGATGTGTGACACTACATGCTACTTCTAGCTGTGTACATGTGGCATGCTACTAGTTTTGTACTTGTGTGACACTAAGCATGTGCCTGTGTGATTCTACTAGACGTGTACATGTGTGATAGCACTAGTTGTGTACTTGTGTGACACTAAGCGTGTGCCTGTGTGATAGTACTAGTTGTGTACATGTGTGACACTAAGCATGCGCCTGTGTGATTCTACTAGACGTGTACATGTGTGATAGCACTAGTTGTGTACATGTGTGACACGAAGCGTGTGCCTGTGTGATACTACTAGACATGTACATGTGTGACACTAAGTGTGTGCCTGTGTGATACTACTATGCATGTACATGTGTGATAGTGCTAGTTGTGTACTTGTGTGACACTAAGCGTGTGCCTGTGTGATAGTACTAGTTGTGTACATGTGTGACACTAAGCATGTGCCTGTGTGATTCTACTAGACGTGTACATGTGTGATAGTACTAGTTGTGTACATATGTGACACTAAGCATGTGCCTGTGTGATTCTACTAGACGTGCACATGTGTGATAGTACTAGACGTGTACATGTGTGATAGTGCTAGTTGTGTACTTGTGTGACACTAAGCGTGTGCCTGTGTGATAGTACTAGTTGTGTACATGTGTGACACTAAGCATGCGCCTGTGTGATTCTACTAGACGTGTACATGTGTGATAGCACTAGTTCTGTACATGTGTGACACGAAGCGTGTGCCTGTGTGATAGTACTAGTTGTGTACATGTGTGACACTAAGCGTGTGCCTGTGTGATTCTACTAGACGTGTACATGTGTGATAGTACTAATTGTGGACTTGTGTGACACTGTGTGTGCCTGTGTGATACTACTAGACGTGTACATGTGTGATAGTACTAGACATGTACATGTGTGATAGTGCTAGTTGTGTACTTGTGTGACACTAAGCGTGTACCTGTGTGATAGTACTAGTTGTGTACTTGTGTGACACTAAGCGTGTGCCTGTGTGATTCTACTAGACGTGTGCACGTGTGATAGAACTAGTTGTGTACTTGTGTGACACTAAGCATGTGCCTGTGTGATACTACTAGATGTGTACTTGTGTAATACTACTTTGTGAATGTGTGGCACTAGTATACATGTACATATGTAGCACTTCTGGATTTGTGCATGTATAACATTACTTGATGTCCACATTAATGACACTACTAAGCTTTCAATATTTGGCACTACTAGATGTGTACATGTGTGACACTATTGGATGTGTGCATTTGTGACACAACTAGATTTGTACATGTGTGGCACTCCTATATGTGTGGTACCGTATGTGATACTTAATAACACTAGATGTGCACATGCGTGATACTATTAGATATGTACATGTTTCACACTGCTATATTTGCACACATGTGTAACACTAGATGTGTGCATGTTACAAGAGATTTATATATGTGTGGAACTAGTAGATCTGGAATGTAAGTCACGATTAATTGGGTGCATGTGGGATACTAGGATTATACATGTGTGTATATGAGGCACTAGAAATAGCACAAAGATGCTAGATATATATGTGTGAGACTAGATATATAGAGGTGTGATACTACTAGATGTATATATGTGTGAGACTAGATATACAGAGGTGTGATACTACTATATGTATATATGTGTGAGACTAGATATATAGAGGTGTGATACTACTAGATGTATATATGTGTGAGACTAGATATATAGAGGTGTGATACTACTATATGTATATATGTGTGCAGACTAGAGTGTAGAGACGCAGGTATATATGTGGGCTAATATAAGGTGTGATACTACTAGATGTATATATGTGTGAGACTAGATATATAGAGGTGTGATACTACTAGATGTATATATGTGTGAGCTAGAGATAGGGTATGATACTACTATATGTATATATGTGTGAGACTAGATATATAGAGGTGTGGTGACTACTATATGTATATATGTGTGAGACTAGATATATAGAGGGTGATACTACTAGATGTATATATGTGTGAGACTAGACTATATAGAGGTGGGATGCTACTGATACTGTATATGTGTGTGGGGATAGGAGATATAGATGTGGTGAGGCTATATATATATATATGTGTGAGATGGATGATATAGAGGTGTGAGACTACTATATGTATATATGTGTGAGACTAGGTGTGAGAGAGGTGTGATATACTGTGTGTATACTATAGGATGGTGATATATATGTGTGTGATACTATATGATATATATATGTAGGATGTGATATATATAGGGGTGTGATATATAGATGTGATATATATGTGTATGACTATATATGATATAGATATATAGAGGTGTATATACTATATATGTGTGTAGACTAGATGGGAGATAGGTATGGTATGATGTATATATATATGTGTGATATGTATAGAGATATGTATATGATAGGATATATATATATATGTGTGATACTAGATAGATAGATGTGTGATGACTACTGTATATATATATGTGTGAGACTAGATATGTATAGGTGTGGTGCTGACTACTAGGTATATATGTGTGAGGACTAGATATATAGAGGGGTGGTGACTGACTACTATATGTATATGTGTGGTGACGGACTATATATATAGGTGGGGTGGTGACGACTATATATATATATGTGTGATGACTACTATATATATAGGGGTGTGATGACTACTAGATATATAGGTGTGGTGACGACTAGATATATAGATGTGGTGGCGGACTAGATATATATGGGTGTGGTGACTACGAGATATATAGGGGGTGTGAGACTAGATATATATGTGTGTGGTGATACTATATATAGGTGTGTGACTACGATATATATATATGTGTGTGAGGACTACGATATATAGAGGTGTGATACGACTAGATGTATATAGGTGGTGGTGACGATATATATGGGTGTGGTGACTACTAGATGTGTATATGTGTGGTGACGAGAGATATATGGGTGTGTACTACTACTAGAGAGATAGATGCTGGGATACTACTAGATGTGTAGACTGCTATATACTATATATATGTATGTATGATATATATATATGTGATGTATGATACTATATATGTATATATGTGTGAGACTATATATATGTAGGTGTGATACTATATATGTATATATGTGTGAGATATATGTATATAGGGGTGTATATAGCTATATATAGGTATGATATGTGTGAGACTAGATATATATAGGTGTGATACTACTAGATGTATATATGTGTGAGACTAGATATATATAGGTGTGAGACTAGATATATAGAGGTGTGATACTACTAGATGTATATAGGTGTGAGACTAGAGATATATAGAGGTGTGTATACTACTAGATAGACTAGATGTGTGAGACTGTATATATATAGGTGTGTATACTAGATAGATGGATATGTGTAGACTATATATATAGATGTGTAGACTACTAGATATATGGAGGTGTGTACTACTATATATATGTATGTGTATACTAGATATAGATATACTGTATACTACTATATATATATGTGTGAGACTACGAGATAGAGAGGTGTGATACTACTATATATATATGTGTGTGAGACGACGAGATAGAGAGGGGTGGTGACTACTACGATGTGTATATGTGTGGTGACGGACGAGATATATATGGGTGTGATACTACGATATGTATATGTGTGTGAGACTAGATATATAGAGGTGTGGTGACTACTACTAGGTATATATGTGTGGGGACTACGATATATAGAGGTGTGATACTACTAGATGTATATATGTGTGAGGACTAGATATATAGAGGTGGTGGCTGACTACTATATATATATGTGTGGTGAGACTATATATATAGGTGGGGGTGCTACTGATATATATATATATGTGGTGGGGGGGAGGAGATATATAGGGGTGGTGACTACTATATATATATATGTGTGGGGAGAGGATATATAGAGGTGTGATGACTACTATATGTATATATGTGTGAGACTAGATATATAGGGGTGTGATACTACTATATGTATATATGTGTGGGGACTATATATATAGAGGTGTGTGATACTACTATATGTATATATGTGTGGGACTAGATATATAGAGGTGTGATACTACTATATGTATATATGTGTGAGACTAGATATATAGAGGTGTGATACTACTGTATATATATATGTGTGAGATATATATATAGGGGTGTGATACTATATGATGTATATATGTGTGATACTGGGTGATAATAGGTGTGATACGAGGTGTGTATACTATGTATGGTATATATATGTGAGAGGGATATATAGAGGTGTGATACTACTATATGTATATATGTGTGAGACTAGATATATAGAGGTGTGATACTACTAGATGTATATATGTGGGACGACGAGATATATAGGGGGGTGGTGACTACTACTATATATATGTGTGTGGGGACGAGAGATATATAGGTGGGTGACTACTACTATATGTATATATGTGTGACGACGAGATATAGAGGGGTGTGATACTACTAGAGGTGTATATGTGTGGGGACGAGATATATAGAGGGGTGTGATACTACTAGATGTATATATGTGTGAGACTAGATATATAGAGGTGTGATACTACTATATGTATATATGTGTGGGGACTGAGATATATAGAGGGGTGGTACTGATATATATATGTATATGTGTGTGAGACTAGATATATAGGGGTGTGATACTACTAGATGTATATATGTGTGAGACTAGATATATAGAGGTGTGGTGACTACTAGATGTATATATGTGTGGGGACTACGATATATAGAGGTGTGGTGACTACTAGATGTATATATGTGTGAGGACTGAGATATATATAGGGGTGGTGGCTGACGACTATATATATGTGTATGTATGTGAGAGATATATATGGGGGGTAGATATATATGTGTATATGTATATATGTATATATGTAGGTGTGGGAGATATATATATAGGTGTGATACTACTATATGTATATATGTGATGAGAGAGATATATAGGTGGTGATACTACTATATGTATATATGTGTGAGACTAGATATATAGAGGTGTGATACTACTAGATGTATATATGTGTGAGACTAGATATATAGAGGTGTGATACATACTATATGTATATATGTGTGAGACTAGATATATAGGTGGTGTGATACTACTAGATGTATATATGTGGTGAGACTAGATATATAGGGGTGGTGACTACTACTAGATGTATATATGTGTGTGAGACTAGATATATAGAGGTGTGATACTACTAGATGTATATATGTGTGAGACTAGATATATAGAGGGGTGTGATACTACTAGATGTATATATGTGTGAGACTAGATATATAGAGGTGTGATACTACTATATGTATATATGTGTGAGACGACGATATATAGAGGGGGGTGATACTACTAGATGTATATATGTGTGAGACTAGATATATAGAGGTGTGATACTACTAGATACTACTATATGGGGTATGTATATAGGTGTGTGAGACTATATAGAGGTGTGATGACTACTAGATGTATATAGGTGTGGTGACGACTAGATATATAGAGGTGTGGATACTACTAGAGGTGTATATGTGTGAGACTAGATATATAGAGGTGTGATACTACTAGATGTATATATGTGTGAGACTAGATATATAGAGGTGTGATACTACTACTATCTATATGTGTGAACATATATAGGGTGTGAACTACTAATGTATACTAGGTGATATATAGAGGTGTGATACTACTATATGTATATATGTGTGAGACTAGATATATAGAGGTGTGATACTACTAGATGTATATATGTGTGAGACTAGATATACAGAGGTGTGATACTATACTATATGTATATATGTGTGAGACTAGATATATAGAGGTGTGATACTACTATATGTATATATGTGTGAGACTAGATATATAGAGGTGTGATACTACTATATGTATATATGTGTGAGACTAGATATACAGAGGTGTGATACTACTAGATGTATATATGTGTGAGACTAGATATATAGAGGTGTGATACTACCATATGTATATATGTGTGAGACTAGATATAAAGAGGTGTGATACTACTAGATGTATATATGTGTGAGACTAGATATATAGAGGTGTGATACTACTATATGTGATACTACTATATGTATATATGTGTGAGACTAGATATATAGAGGTGTGATACTACTATATGTATATATGTGTGAGACTAGATATATAGAGGTGTGATACTACTAGATATGTACATGTGGAACACTATATATGTAAATGAGTGATACTACAATATAAACATGGATAGCACTGCAAGATGGCTGCATGTGTGACACTAGAGCCGCAGAGATGTGGTACTATTAGATGTGTACAGGTGATACTGTGAGAGGTGTACAGTACATGTGTTACACTATGGTGTAATACTATTAGATGTAAATGTGTGACCCCAGTGGATGTGTAGATGTACAGTATGTCACCACCAGATGCTTATATGTTTGACACTTCTAGATGTGTACATGTATAATACTACTGGAGGAGTACATGTGCAAAGCTTCTAGGTGTGTACATGTGTAACACTACAAGAATATGTGTGATACTCCTAGATGTGTATGTTTGTGATAGTACTGAATGTCTACATATGTGATGTTTACAGATGTATACATGTGTGATGCCTTTAGGTGTGTACATGTGTGACACCAGTGGATACTTACATGTGTAATACTACTATAAGAGTACATGTGCAATGTTTCTAGGTGTGTACATGTGTGACACTACTAGAAGATTATATGTTTGACCCTACTAGATGTGTACATGTGTGATAACATTGGATGTGTACATGTAACAGTACTAGATGTGTACATGTGTAAAAATAGTCGCTGTGTATGTGTGACACTACTATATGTGCAGATTCCCTACAGTCTATGTATATAGCAGTGTATTACCAGAATCCCTACAGTCTATGTATATAGCAGTGTATTACCAGAATCCCTACAGTCTATGTATATAGCAGTGTATTACCAGATTCCCTACAGTCTATGTATATAGCAGTATATTACCAGAATCCCTACAGTCTATGTATATAGCAGTGTATTACCAGAATCCCTACAGTCTGTGTATATAGCAGTGTATTACCAGAATCCCTACCGTCTCTATGTATATAGCAGTGTATTTCCAGAATCCCTACAGTCAGTAGGTATATAGCAGTGTATTAGCAGAATCCCTACAGTCTATGTATATAGCAGTGTATTACCAGAAACCCTACAGACTGTATGTGTATAGCAGTGTATTATCAGAGTCCCTACAGTCTATGCATATAGCAGTGTATTACCAGAGTCCCTACAGTCTATGTATATAGCAGTGTATTATCAGAATCCCTACAGTCTATGTATATAGCAGTGTATTATCAGAATCCCTACAGTCTATGTATATAGCAGTGTATTACCAGAATCCCTACAGTCAGTATGTATATAGCAGTGTATTACCAGAATCCCTACAATCTATATGTATATAGCAGTGTATTTCCAGAATCCCTACAGTCAGTAGGTATATAGCAGTGTATTACCAGAATCCCTACAGTCTATGTATATAGCAGTGTATTACCAGAATTCCTACAATCTGTATGTATACAGCAGTGTATTAGCAGAATCCCTACAGTATATGTATATAGCAGTGAATTACCAGAATCCCTACAGTCAGAATGTATATAGCAGTGTATTAACAGAGTCCCTACAGTCTATGTATATAGCAGAGTATGACCAGAATCCCTACAGTCTAAGTGTATAGCAGTGTATTACCAGAGTCCCTACAGTCTGAATGTATATAGCAGTGTATTATCAGAATCCCTACAGTCTGTATGTATATATCAGTGTATTACCAGAATACCTACAGTCTATGTATATAGCAATGTATTACCAGAATCCCTACCGTCTATGTATATAGCAGTGTATTACCAGAATCCCTACAGTGTATGAATATAGCAGTGTATTATCAGAATCCCTACAGTCTATGTATATAGCAGTGTATTACCAGAATCCCTACCGTCTATGTATATAGCAGTGTATTACCAGATTCCCTAAAGTCTATGTATAAAGCAGTGTATTACCAGAAACCCTACAGTCTATGTATATAGCAGTGTATTACCAGAATCCCTACAGTCTATGTATATAGCAGTGTATTACCATAGTCCATACAGTCTAAGTATATAGCAGTGAATTACCAGAATCCCTACAGTGTATGAATATAGCAGTGTATTACCAGAATACCTACAGACTATGTATATAGCAGTGTATTAGCAGAATCCCTACAGTCTATGTATATAGCAATGTATTACCAGAATCCCTACAGTCTATGTATATAGCAGTGTATTACAAGAATCCCTACAGTCTGTATGTATATAGCAGTGTATTACCAGAGTCCCTATAGTCTAAGTATATAGCAATGTATTACCAGAGTCCCTACAGTCTGAATTTATATAGCAGTGTATTACCAGAATAACTGCAGTCTATGTATATAGCAGTGTATTACCAGAATCCCTACAGTCTATGTATACAGCAGTTTATTACCATAATCCCTACAGTCTATCTATATAGCAGTGTATTACCAGAATCCATACAGTCTATATGTATATAGCAGTGTAATACCAGAATCCCTACAGTCTGTGTACACAGCAGTGTATTACCAGAATC
The DNA here is from genome assembly GCA_947044405.1 of Leptodactylus fallax. Classification (NCBI taxonomy): domain Eukaryota; kingdom Metazoa; phylum Chordata; class Amphibia; order Anura; family Leptodactylidae; genus Leptodactylus; species Leptodactylus fallax. Next base: position 221,036 of record CAMRHE010001091.1, read on the forward strand.
TCTATAGTCTATGTATATAGTAGTGTATTACCAGAATCCCTACAGTCTATGTATATATCAGTGTATTAGCAGAATCCCTACAGTCTATGTATAAAGCAGTGTATTACCAGAATCCCTACAATCAGTATGTATATAGCAGTGTATTACCAGAATCCCTACAGTCTGTATGTATATAGCAGTGTACTACCAGAGTCCCTATAGTCTAACTATATAGCAGTGTATTACCAGAATCCCTACAGTCTATGTATATAGCAGTTTATTACCAGAATCCCTACAGTCTATGTATATAGTAGTGTATTACCAGAATCCCTACAGTCTGTATGTATATAGCAGTGTATTACCAGAGTCCCTATAGTCTAACTATATAGCAGTGTATTTCCAGAGTCCCTACAGTCTGAATTTATATAGCAGTGTATTAACAGAATCCCTACAGTCTGTATGTATATAGCAGTGTATTACCAGAATCCCTACAATCTGTATGTATATAGCAGTGTATTAGCAGAATCCCTACAGTCTATGTATATAGCAATGTATTACCAGAATCCCTACAGTCTATGTATATAGCAGTGTATTACCAGAATCCCTACAGTCTGTATGTATATAGCAGTGTATTACCAGAGTCCCTATAGTCTAAGTATATAGCAGTGTATTACCAGAGTCCCTACAGTCTGAATTTATATAGCAGTGTATTACTAGAATAACTGCAGTCTATGTATATAGCAGTGTATTACCAGAATAACTGCAGTCTATGTATATAGCAGTGTATTACCAGAATCCCTACAGTCTATGTATACAGCAGTTTATTACCATAATCCCTACAGTCTATCTATATATCAGTGTATTACCCGAATCCATACAGTCTATATGTATATAGCAGTGTAATACCAGAATCCCTACAGTCTGTGTATACAGCAGTGTATTACCAGAATCTCTATAGTCTATGTATATAGTAGTGTACTACCAGAATCCCTACAGTCTGTAAGTATGTAGGAGTGTATTACCAGAATCCTTACAGTCTATGTATATAGCAGTGTATTAGCAGAATCCCTACAGTCTATGTATATAGCAGTTTATTACCAGAATCCCTACAATCTGTATGTATATAGCAGTGTATTACCAGAATCCCTACAGTCTGTCTGTATATAGCAGTGTATTACCAGAGTCCCTATAGTCTAACTATATAGCAGTGTATTACCAGAATCCCTACAGTCTATGTATATAGCAGTTTATTACCAGAATCCCTACAGTCTATGTATATAGTACTGTATTACCAGAATCCCTACAGTCTGTATGTATATAGCAGTGTATTACCAGAGTCCCTATAGTCTAACTATATAGCAGTGTATTTCCAGAGTCCCTACAGTCTGAATTTATATAGCAGTGTATTAACAGAATCCCTACAGTCTGTATGTATATAGCAGTGTATTACCAGAATAACTACAGTCTATGTATATAGCAGTGTACTACCATAAACCCTACAATCTATGTATACAGCAGTTTATTACCAGAAACCCTACAGTCGAAGTATATATCAGTGTATTACCAGATTCCCTACAGTCTATGTATATAGCAGTGTATTACCAGAATCCCTACAGTCTATGTATATAGCAGTGTATTACCAGAGACCCTACAGTCTGTATGTATATAGCAGTGTATTACCAGAATCCCTACAGTCTGTGTATATAGCAGTGTATTACCATAATCTCTATAGTCTATGTATATAGTAGTGTACTACCAGAATCCCTACAGTCTGTAAGTATAAAACAGTGTATTACCAGAATCCCTACAGTCTATGTATATAGCAGTGTATTACCAGAATCCATACAGTCTGTATGTATATAGCAGTGTATTACCAGAGTCCCTACAGTCTATGTATATAGCAGTGTATTACCAGAATCCCTACAATCTATGTATATAGCAGTGTATTACCAGAATCCCTACAGTCAGTATGTATATAGTAGTGTATTACCAGAATCCCTATAGTCTATGTATTTAGCAGTATATTACCAGAATCCCTACAGTCTATGTATATAGCAGTGTATTAGCAGAATCCCTACAGTCTGTATGTATATAGCAGTGTATTACCAGAATCCCTATAGTCTGTATGTATATAACAGTGTATTACCAGAATCGCTACAGTCTATGTGTATAGCATTGTATTGTCAGAATCCCTACAGTCTATGTATGCAGCAGTGTATTACCAGAATCGCTACAGTCTATGTATACAACAATGTATTAGCAGAATACCTACAGTATATGTATATAGCAGTGTATTACCAGAATCCCTACAGTCTATGTATACAGCAGTGTATAACCAGAATCCCTACAGTCTATGTATATAGCAGTGTATTACCAGAATCCCTACAGTCTGTATGTATATAGCAGTGTATTACCAGAATCCCTATAGTCTGTATGTATATAACAGTGTATTACCAGAATCGCTACAGTCTATGTGTATAGCATTGTATTGTCAGAATCCCTACAGTCTATGTATGCAGCAGTGTATTACCAGAATTCCTACAGTCCATGTATATAGCAGTGTATTACCAGAATCGCTACAGTCTATGTATACAGCAATGTATTAGCAGAATACCTACAGTATATGTATATAGCAGTGTATTACCAGAATCCCTACAGTCTATGTATACAGCAGTGTATAACCAGAATCCCTACAGTCTATGTATATAGCAGTGTATTACCAGAATTCCTACAGTCTGTATATATATCAGTGTATTACCAGAATCCCCTCAGTCCTTATGTATATAGGAGTGTCTTACCAGAATCCCTACTGTCTGTATGTGTATAGCAGTGTATTAGCAGATTCCCTACAGTATATGTATATAGCAGTGTATTACCACAAACCCTGCAGTCTATGTATATAGCAGTGTATTACCAGAATCCAAACAGTCTGTATGTATATAGCAGTGTATTACCAGAATCCCTACAGTCTGTATGTGTATAGCAGTGTATTAGGAGAATCCCTACAGTCTACGTATATAGCTGTGTATTACCAGAATCCCTACAGTCAATATGTATATAGCAGTGTATTACCAGAATCCCTACAGTCTATATGTATATAGTAGTGTATTACCAGATTCCCTACAGTCTATGTATATAGCAGTGTATTACCAGAATCCCTACAGTCTGTGTATATAGTAGTGTATTACCAGAATCCCTACAGTCTATGTATATAACAGTGTATTACCATAATCCCTACAGTCTATGTATATAGCAGTGTATTACCAGAATCCCTATAGTCTATGTATATGCCAGTGTATTATCAGAATCCCTACAGTCTATGTATATAACAGTGTATTACCAGAGTCCCTATAGTCAGTATGTATATAGCAATGTATTACCAGAATCCCTACAGTCTATGTATAAAGCAGTGTATTACCAAAATCTCTGCAGTCTATGTATACAGCAGTGTATTACTAGAATCCTTACAGTCAGTATGTATATAGCAGTGTATTACCAGAATCCCTACAGTCAGTATGTATATAGCAGTGTATTACCAGAATCCCTACAGTCTATATGTATATAGCAGTGTATTACTAGAATCCCTATATTTTATGTATATAACAGTGTATTATCAGAATCCCTACAGTCTATGTATATAACAGTGTATTACCAGAGTCCCTATAGTCAGTATGTATATAGCAGTGTATTTCCAGAATCCCTACAGTCTGTATGTATATAACAGTGTATTACCAGAGTCCCTAAAGTCTATGTATACAGCAGTGTATTACTAGAATCCTTACAGTCAGTATGTATATAGCAGTGTATTACCAGAATACCTACAGTCTATGTATATAGCAGTGTATTACCAGAGTCCCTATAGTCAGTATGTATATAGCAATGTATTAACAGAATCCCTACAGTCTATGTATATAGCAATGTATTACCAGAATCCCAACACCTATGTATATAGCATTGTATTATCAGAATCCCTACAGTCTATGTATATAGCAGTGTATTACCAGAATCCCTACAGTCTATGTATATAGCAGTGTATTACCAGAGTCCCTACAGTCTTTGTATAAAGCAGTGTATTACCAGAATACCTACAGTCTATGTATATAGCAGTGTATTACCAGAATCCCTACAGTGTATGTATACAGCAGTGTATTAGCAGAATACCTACAGTCTATGTATATAGCAGTGTATTACCAGAATCCCTACAGTCTAGGTATACAGCAGTGTAATACTAGAATCCTTACAGTCAGTATACATACAGCAGTGTATTACCAGAGTCCCTACAGTCTATGTATATAGCAGTGTATTACCAGAGTCCCTACTGTCTATATAAATTGGAGTATATTACCAGAGTCCCTATAGTCAGTATGTATATAGCAATGTATTACCAGAATCTCTACAGTCTATGTATACAGCAGTGTATTACTAGAATCCTTACAGTCAGTATATATATAGCAGTGTATTACCAGAGTCCCTACAGTCTATGTATATAGCAGTGTATTACCAGAGTCCCTACTGTCTATATAAATTGGAGTGTGTTACCAGAGTCCCTACAGTCTATGTATAAAGCAGTGTATTACCAGAATCCCTACCGTCTATGTGTATAGCAGTGTATTAGCAGAATCCCTACAGTCTATGTATATAGCAGTGTATTAGCAGAATACCTACAGTCTATGTATAAAGCAGTGTATTACCAGAATCTCAACAGTCTATGTATACAGCAGTGTACTACCAGAAACCCTACAGTCTATGTATAAAGCAGTGTATTACCAGAATCTCTACAGTCTATGTATACAGCAATGTATTACCAGAATCCCTACAGTCTTTGTATAAAGCAGTGTATTACCAGAATACCTACAGTCTATGTATATAGCAGTGTATTACCAGAATCCCTACAGTGTATGTATACAGCAGTGTATTAGCAGAATACCTACAGTCTATGTATATAGCAGTGTATTACCAGAATCCCTTCAGTCTGTATGTATATAGCAGTGTATTACCAGAGTCCCTACAGTCTGTATGTATATAGCAGTGTATGACCAGAATCCCTACAGTCTATGTATATAGCAGTGTATTACTTGAATCCCTACAGTCTATGTATACAGCAGTTTATTACCAGAGTCCCTACAGTCTATGTATATAGCAGTGTATTACCAGAGTCCCTACTGTCTATATAAATTGGAGTATATTACCAGAGTCCCTATAGTCAGTATGTATATAGCAATGTATTACCAGAATCTCTACAGTCTATGTATACAGCAGTGTATTACTAGAATCCTTACAGTCAGTATATATATAGCAGTGTATTACCAGAGTCCCTACAGTCTATGTATATAGCAGTGTATTACCAGAGTCCCTACTGTCTATATAAATTGGAGTGTGTTACCAGAGTCCCTACAGTCTATGTATAAAGCAGTGTATTACCAGAATCCCTACCGTCTATGTGTATAGCAGTGTATTAGCAGAATCCCTACAGTCTATGTATATAGCAGTGTATTAGCAGAATACCTACAGTCTATGTATAAAGCAGTGTATTACCAGAATCTCTACAGTCTATGTATACAGCAGTGTATTACCAGAAACCCTACAGTCTATGTATAAAGCAGTGTATTACCAGAATCTCTACAGTCTATGTATACAGCAATGTATTACCAGAATCCCTACAGTCTGTGTATATAGCAATGTATTACCAGAATCCCTACAATCTATGTATATAGCAGTGTATTACCAGAATCCCTACAGTCTATGTATATAGCAGTGTATTACCAGAGTCCCTACAGTCTAAGTATATAGCAATATATTACCAGAATCCCTTCAGTCTGTATGTATATAGCAGTGTATTACCAGAGTCCCTACAGTCTGTATGTATATAGCAGTGTATGACCAGAATCCCTACAGTCTATGTATATAGCAGTGTATTACTTGAATCCCTACAGTCTATGTATACAGCAGTTTATTACCAGAAACCCTACAGTCTATGTATATAGCAGTGTATTACCAGAGTCCCTACAGTCTTTGTATAAAGCAATGTATTACCAGAATCCCTGCAGTCTATGTATATAGTAGTGTATTACCAAAATCCCTACAGTCTATGTATACAGCAGTGTATTAGCAGAATACCTACAGTCTATGTATATAGCAGTGTATTACCAGAATCCCTACCGTCTATGTATATAGCAGTGTACTACCAGAATCCCTACAGTCTATGTATATAGCAGTGTATTACCAAAATCCCTACAGTCTATGTATACAGCAGTGT